>CM035302.1:34672830-34793036 GCA_020226075.1 Hydropotes inermis
CTTACAGTCCAGGGGACTGTAAGGAGATCCAACCAGTCCATCCTAAAGGAGATCAGTCCTGAATATTCATTGGAAGGAATGATGCTGAAGCTGAAGCTCCAATACTTTGGCCACCTGATGCGAAGAACTGACTCATTGGAAAAGACCCTTATGCTGGGAAAGATTGAAGGAGACAGAGGATGAGATGGTCGGATGGCATCACTGACACAATGGACACAAGTCTGATTAAACTCCAGGAACTGGCGATGGACAGGGAGGCCTGGTGTGCTGCAGTCCATGGGGTCGAAAAGAGTCGGACATGACTGAGCAACTGAACCGAACCTTTGGTGGTAACTGGGCATCACAAAGACTCCTGCCCCCACGGGCAGGGATAAGCTAGGGCTTCCCGTTTACTGGCCCAGGAATCCTGTCTGTCCCCACTGGGCGCACTTCCCGGCTACTATCAACAGGACCCCACGGCCCTCTGTCTTCTGTTGGTCCTTCCATCTGCCTTTTGGCTAAAACGTCCCCGAGTCAAGCTTATGTGGAGAAGCATTTCTCTTTAAGCCCTTAGTCTGGAAAGCATTTTCTTGGCAGTAACATGAACAGCACACACCAGCCCTGTAAATTCTAAACAGATTTTGTGTTTAGGAGAAAATTCATATTTAGAAATCACCAGAGCATTTTTGATTACATATTCGCAACCTTTCTAACAGAATAAAAAGTACTGCTGCATACAACCAGAGAAATGGAGTGCTACATTTTATTTCTAAGTTCCAACTAAACCCACAGTGGCTGTGCTGCAGAGACGTGTCTGCAGTGCATTTCTGGGGTGCAGGAAATAGGGTCCCCTCTTATTTTGTTCACACAACAGAAAAGACAGAATAGGCCTAGGTAACCATCAACAGCCTGAAAGATGCATCTGGTTCTAGGTGTCACATTTTAATTATAAAAAATCATTATGTCTTCTAATTTGTGTTGAATGGTGACTCTCTGAGGGAGGGATTTAGAAACACTTGCTTGAGTGATTTGAGTTTTACACCGGATATCTAGACAATGGTCAGTTCAGATTCTCACTTGGGAGAATACTGCATGAAATCATGAGTGAAGTGAAACATTTAAAACTGCAGTGACTATTTTAGAATATGAATATAAGTCAAGTACAATACTCCACCTCACCATCATGGCCTCTCTTTTTACTATTATTTTAAAACCTGTAAGTACTCCAAGTCACACAATGATGGTCTTAAGAACCTGATTTGTCTGAATAATTTTCACCAACCTAAAAGGACAACCTTGTATTCCCCGATCTTGGCACCAACCAAATTCATCTCAGGAATTAATTCTTTTGTGGGGCCAATTAACTTCAGGCAAGAAGACAAAATAATTCATTCATAGAGCATTGTTAAGTAATTTTCAGATTTCAGATAATGACAGCTCTTCCCATACACTCATAAAAGTTTTTTAAAAAGTTTTCTTTTCCACTAGGCAATATAGTTATATGAATCAACTTACTGTTTTTCTGAAATGTATTCTGAATTTCGTGAGTCCAGTTTGAAAGAAATATTTTAATGGATACAGGTTGAAACATTGCACAAAACCACACAACATGGGTGCACAGTGGTGTTAGACAAAGGAAATGGAGCACGGTGCTCAGTCATGTCCAACTCTGTGACCCCATGGACCGTAACCCACCAGGCTTCTCTGTCCATGGGATTTTTCAGGCAAGAATACTGGAGTGTGTTGCCACTTCCTTCTCCAGTGTTAGATAATGTGTATATAATTCCAGGCCCTCTGAATGTAACATAAACCAAAAGGAAAGGTGGCTCATTATATAACACAGGCTTTCTGCCTTTGGGGGAAAGGCATAAGTATATCTCATTACAAGTATCAGAGACAGACTTACAAAATCAGACAAGCAGGGAATTCTTTAATTTTTTGACATTGTTGTTCAGTTGCTCAGTCGTGTCTGACTCTTTGGGACCCTGTGGACTGCAGCATGCCAGGCTTCCCTGTCCATCACCAACTCCTGGAGCTTGCTCAAACTCATGTCCACTGAGTCAGTGATGCCATCCAACCATCTCATCCTCTGTCATCCCCTTCTCCTCCTGCCTTCAATCTTTCCCAGCATCAGGGTCTCTCCAATGAGTCAATTCTTCACATCAGGTGGCCAAAATACTGGAGTTTCAGTTTCAGCATCAGGAAATCACTCCTGAAAACTCATTGGAAGGAACTGATGTTGAAACTGAAACTCCAGTACTTTGGCCACCTGATGTGAAGGACTGACTCATTGGAAAAGACCTTGATGCTGGGAAAGACTGAAAGCAGGAGGAAAAGTACACGACAAAGGATGAGATGGAGGGATGGCATCCCCAAGTCGATGGACATGAGTTTGAGCAAGCTCCACGAGCTGGTGATGGACAGAGAAACCTGGCAAGCTGCAGTACCCAGGTCCCAGAGAGTCAGACACGACTGAGTGACTGAACTATAGAATTGACTGGTCTGATCTCCTTACAGTCCAAGGGACTTTCAAGAGTCTTCTCCAACACCACAGTTCAAAAGCATCAATTCTTCGGTGCTCAGCCTTCTTTATGTTCCAACTCTCACATCCATACATGGCTACTGGAAAAACATAGCTTTGACTATACAGACCTTTGTCAGTAAAGTAACGTCTCTGCTTCTTAATACACTTTCTAGGTTTGTCACAATGAGCAAGCATCTTTTAATTTCATGGCTGCAGTCAACCATCTGCAGTGGTTTGGGAGCCCCCAAAATTAATCTTTCACTGTTTCCATTGTTTCTCCATCTATTTGCCATGAAGTGATGGGACTGGATGTCATGACCTTAGTTCTTTGAATGTTGAATTTTAAACCAGCTTGTTCACTCTCCTCTTTCGCTTTCATCAAGAAGGTCTTCAGTTACTCTTCCATTTCTGCTGTATGGGTAGTGTCATCTGCATAGTGTCATATGCATATCAGATATGCATATCTGCATATCTGAGGTTATTGATATTTCTCCTGGCAATCTTGATTCCAGCTTGTGCTTCATTCAACCCGGCATTTCACATGATGTACTCTGCATATAAGTTAAATAAGCAGAGTGACAATATACAGTCTTGATGTACTCCTTTTCCAATATGAAACGAATCTGTTGTTCCATGTCCGGTTCTAACTGTTGCTTCTTGACATGCATACAGATTTCTCAGAGGCAGGTAAGGTGGTCTGGTATTCCCATATCCTTAAGAATCTTCCACAGTTTGTTGTGATCCACATAGTCAAAGGCTTCAGCATAGACAATGAAGCAGATGTTTTTCTGGAATTCTCTTGCTTTTTCTATGATCCAACGGATGTTGGCAATTTGATCTCTGGTTCCTCTGCCTTTTCTAAATCCAGCTTGAACATCTGTAAGTTCTCGGTTCATGCACTGTTGAAGCCTAGCATGTGCATTACTTGTGCATTACTTTGCTAGCATGTGAAATAAGTGCAATTGTGCAATAGTTTGAACATTGTTTGGCACTGTCCTTCTTTGGGATTGGAATGAAAACTGACCTTTTCCAGTCTTGTGGCCACTGCTGAATTTTCCAAATTTGCTGGCATACTGAGTGCAGCACTGTCCAAGCATCATATTTGAGTATTTGAAAGAGTTCAGCTGGAATTCCATCACCTCCACTAGCTTTGTTCATAGTGAAGCTTCCTAACGCACACTTGACTTCACACTCCAAGATGTCTGGTTCTAAGTGAGTGATCACACCATCATCGCTATCTGGTTTCTGACATGCCCCTCAGCCTGGTAATGAATCCACTTTAAGGACATTGTGCACCACGTTTCACTAGTAGCGATAGGCCACGATACGGAGCCCCTTCATCAGCACACTGGGCACCAAGGAGCTGGAGCGGCAGTGGGAAGCCATGCATGACCTGCCATCACATGGAGTGGAAGCTTGGTCTATACGCTAAACTGTTGCGTCTCCTGGTGCTAGAGGCTGGCATTCACGGCTGCTCAGCTCCACTGCCAAAGTGTCCCGGAGCAGCAGCAGCTGGAGCACGGAGCCACAGTGGGCTGGGAGAACAGGGCTTTGCCACATGGGCTGCTGACAGTGAGAAGCCTCACACCCTCGGGGCTGCATTCCCGGACCTACAAAAAGAGAAGAGTGCAGTCCAAGCTCTCTAAATGCCTGCTCAGCTAGAAGCTTCTCTGGGTAAAAGCATCACCCAGCAAGGCCTCGTTCTGTCTGTTTTTAACTACCTGGGACACAGGGTGGATGAGAAGGGAACACTGACAGTGTGTCCCTAAGACAAGACACAAACTCAGAACGAAAACTGGCTCCTAAATGAAACAAAAGCCTTCGCATAGAGAGCGCCGACGCCCTGAAAACACAGCTTTAACCAGTCAGCAGTTTCCCCTGTATTCGCCATGGCCTTCCGTGCAATCAGTTACGGGACCTTTCCTCCCAGGAATACATCTCTCTTACTTGAAACTGAAGGCAATGGGAAGCCATGTTTGTTTCTCAGCCTCATTCCCGTAACACATTATCCCCTGAAGTGAACAATGCTTCTATAAGAGATATAAATGAATGTTCTTTTCTCTAATGCCTAATAATCAGAATACTATCATTTAGAGATCAATTTTCCACCACAGTGTGAAGAGCTCTGTGGGCTCCTTACCAATGAAACTAGTGAAAACTATGGGGAAAAGTCATATACTTGAAGCCTTTGAAGTGATTGCAAGAGCACACAACAAATGGAGAAACATTCATTCAAGACCATCTACAGTCATTTGTTAATGAGACAGTCTGATAATTGAACCGAGATGGCATCTTCACTTCCTCCGGCCAGCTCCACCTCAGACAGCCTCAGCCCAGACGGCAGGGCTCCTCTCCCCGGGCGCCAGGCCCCAGAGAGGAGAAGCGGGTGGCTGCAGGGCTTCTTACCTGGCCCCAGCTCCCCGTGGCTAAGGCGAGTCCCAGGTGAGCGCAGTGGAGAGCTTTCTCCTCCACTCAGACTCCATTCACGGAGTGGAGGCTCTACTGTGCCTGTGGCATGTTCAGAAGACTATGCCCCCGTCACCCCTCCTCCAGCTGCGAGGCGGTGGTTCCATGCCAGGAGAGGAGAGCTAAGGGGACCCCAGACTGCTGTCTACCTCTGCGCTCCCACAAGCACCCAGCCCCCAGAGCAGAAGTGTCACTCAGAAAGAAGCTGGCCACTGTCCCCAGTTCCCGCTGCAGAGCCTAGGCTCGGCATTTCTGCCCGGGAAAAGCAGCATGCTGTGAAACAGGAAGCTCCGATCTGTTCGTGGTTGTTGTTCAGTTGCTCAGTCACGTCTGACTCTTTGTGACCCCATGGACTGCAGCACGCCAGGCTTCCCTGTCCATCTCCATCTCCCAGAGATGGGCATGATGCTCAAACTCATGCCCATCGAGGTGGTGATGCCATCCAACCATCTCATCCTGTCATCCCCTTCCCCTCCTGCCTTCAGTCTTTCTCATCATCAGGGTCTTCTCCAATGACTCCGTTCTTCCCATCAGGTGGCCAAAGTACTGGAGCTTCAGTTTCAGCATGAGTTTCTTCCAACGAACGTTCAGGACTGATTTCCTTTAGGATGGACTGGTTGGATCTCCTTACTGTCCAAGGGACTCTCAAGAGTCATGTCCAACACCACAGGTCAAAAGCATCAATTGTTCAGCACATAGCTTTCTTTATGGTCTATCTCTTAGGAAGAGGAAGGAACTGACTTCACTTCCAGAGAAATTTAAGTCTGAGGGCAATTTCAAGAACAACGGAGGTTGAGATGAAAGGCAACTGGGAAGAGATTGATGGTTTTAAGGAAATGACAGTCTCGGCTAGCTTGCTGGAGAGAACCAAGAATAAAATCACCCTCGGTGGGCGCCCTCTTAGGGTTAAAATATCAAACATGACCTAAGAAACCTTTCCTTCAAAGGAGCCAGAATTTGATTGGATTCGTTTGTCAATCAATTTATCCCCAGGGCATTGTTGAAAGCAATCAAATAATCAGCCAGTAAGGCTGAAGTGAAGTCAAACAACTCTGTTCAGTCAAGGAAAGCTAGGAGGGAGCCCCAGCAGTACCCCGTCACCCCAGGGTGACACTTGACGATGTGCCTCCCTGTGGAGCAACACCAGAAGTTTCAGTTCAGTTCAGTTCAGTCGCTCAGTCGTGTCCACCTCTTTGCGACCCCATGGACTGCAGCACCCAGGCTTCACTGTCCATCACCAATTCCCAGAGCTTACTCCAGCTCACACCCATTGAGTCAGTGATGCCGCCCAACCATCTCATCCTCCGTCGCCCCCTTCTCCTCCTGCCCTCACTCTTTCCCAGCATCAGAGTCTTTTCCAATGAGTCAGTTCTTCGAATCAGGTGGCCCGAGTATTAGAGCTTCAGCTTCAGCATCAGTCCTTGCAATGAATATTCAGCAGTGACTTCCTTCAGGAGGGACTGGTTTGGCCTCCTTGCAGTCAGAAGCTTACTCTGTGTGTACTGTGTGTATGCTCACCCATGCTCACACTAAAACAATCCAGCAATAACTAAACAAACAAGCAAGCAAAGCACAACAGGCCCTGGTGAGAAGGAGGACCAGAACCCAGAGTGACCGCAATATATTATCTGAAATGTCCAGTTTCCTAAAAAATTATGACACATGTAAATAAACTGGGAAGTGTGACCCAAACACTGGGGAAAAGGCTGGAGGAGGGAGGGAAAGTAAAAAATAACACAAAACAGAAACTGACTATGAGAGCAACCAGATGTCAGATTTAATAGGAGATAGTAAAGTGGTCATTATAAATATGTTCACAGGACTAAAAGAAACCATGATTAGAGAAGTAAAAGAAGGCATAATGACAGTGTCACATCTAATAGACAATGTCAGAGAAGAGAGAGAAATGCGTGACAAGAGAACCAGACGGGACTGTGCAGTCCAAGAGCACAACAGAAAGCTGACTCGGCACTTCTCTGGCAGTCCAGTGAATAAGACACCGAGCTTCCAGCGCAGGGGATGTGGGTTCCATCCCTGGCCAGGGAACTGAGACGTGCTGCCTGGCCCAGCCAGAGACAGACAAACAAAACACTCGGGGAGCTCAACAGTAGATGCAGACTGGCAGAGCAAGAGTTAGCAGAATTGAAGAAAGTTTGATAGAGTTTGAAGAGAGGGAAAAAAAAAAAGGAACAGAACTTTACAGAAAAGTGGAGTAGCATTAAGCATACTAACCTACACATAATATAAGTACCAAAAGGACAGAGAGAAAAGAAGTCTTCAAGTAAATAACACCTCAAACTTCTCCAATTTACTGAAAAACTATAACCGATAGCCTACACACCTAGGAAACTGAACGAACTTCAAATGTGATCAATTCGAAAGACCCATGAATAGACACATCCTTGTAAAAATACTGAATGGCAAAGACAGGAGAAAATCTTGAAAAAGACAAGAGAAAAACGAGTGTGCATCAGAAAACCACCACAAAGTTTAAAGCTCACTTATCAGGATTAACAACGGAGTCCAGAAGGCAGCCAAAAACACATTCGAAGTGGTCAAAGGGAAAAAACTGTCAACAAATAAGTTTATAGACAGCAAAGACATACTTCAAAAATGAAGGGGAAATAAAGAACTTTCCCAAAGCAAAAACTGAAATAACTTGTTGCTAGAAAACCTGTTTTATAAAAAATATTAATGGAATTTTTTAGCTTAAAGATTATAATTCTAAAACACATGAGTAAAGACCACTAGTAGAAAGTTATAAAAGACACTATAAATGCATATTTTTTCTGATTCATAACTCACTTAAAAAGCTGCTATATAAAAATAATTATATAAACTAATGGCTATATTTTTTGGTCCTATAACATACAAAATGTAACAGAACTACAATGTACCTGCCAATAACAGCACAAAGGAGTGGGTGGGGACAAAGCTGTAATCGCTACGGAAATGGTGACAGGTGGTAAAGTAATAATTACAAAAATATATTGTAAGAAAATATATTGTTGGATTGTATTATAATATATTTAATAAGTATAACAGTAACACCATCAAAAGGGAGGTAAGGAATAGGGCTGTATAGTAACACTAGTAGCATTTCTATATCTCACCGGATTGGTTGAGTTGCTCATGCGTGTCTGACTCTTTGAGACCCCATGGACTGTAGCATACCAGTCTCCCCTGTCCTCCACTATCTCCCGGAGTTTGCTCAAATTCATGTCCACTGTGTCAGTGATGCCATCCAACCATCTCATCCTCTGTCACTCCTTTCTCCTCTTGCCTTCAATCTTTCCCAGCATCAGGGTCTTTTCCAATGAGTCGGCTCTTCAGATCAGGTGGCCAAAGTATTGGAGCTTCAGTATCAGTCCTTCCAATGCATGTTCAGGGTTGGCTCCTTTAGGATGGCCTGGCTGGACCTCCTTGAGGTCCAAGGGACTCTCAGGAGTCTTCTCCAGCACCACAGTTTGCAAGCATCAGTTCTTCGGTGCTCAGCCTTCATCACAAATCAACTCTCACATCACACGTGACTACTGGAAAAACCACAGCTTCGACTATATGGACCTTCGTCCACGAAGCTCAGTGGTAAAGAATTTGCCTGCCAAGCAGGAGATGAATCTCTGGGTTGTGAAGATCCTCTGGTGAAGGGAAGGCAACCCACTCCAGTATTCCTGCCTGGAGATTGCATGGACAGAGAAACCTGGTGGGCTACATACAGCCCATGGGGTTGTGAAGAAGTCAGACATGACTGCACGACTGAACAACAACAAAGACCCCAGCACTGGACTTAGCCAGTATAAATGTGAAGCTGCCTCTAATGTGTTAAGATATTTATGCTAGGCCTTAGAGCAACCACTAAAAAATAACTCAAAAATACAGTGGCCAATCCATACCCATCATGATGACTATTATCAAAAAACCAAAATAAAAAATAACAACAAAAGAAAATAACAAGGATGTGGAGAGATTGGAACCTTTCTTAGTGGCTGATGGAAATGTAAAATGATGCAGCCATTATGAAAAAGTGAGGGCAACTTCTCAGACTTTAAGCAGTTCTCCCTCTGTTTATACCCAAAAGAAGTGAAAGCAGCAACTGAAACATGCTTGTGCTCTGATATTCTTAGCAACTTTATTCACAATGGACAAAAGGTGGAAACAACCCAAGTGTTTGCTGGTGGATGAATGAATCAACAAACTGTGGTATATTCATACAACAGAATACTATTTAAAATGATTTAAATGGTAACTTTTATGCTATGGGTATTTTACCCATAATAAAAAAATTAATTGTGGCTACAGGGTAAAGATGAAAACTTTCCAGTCTTACTTAATCACCATTCCTGCTAGGAGTAGTGAGTACTGGTTGCTATCAATTGTCCTAATTATAAGCACCTCAGAATTATTTTATGCCTCAGGCTTGGCTTTGCAGAATTAACCTCATGAAGTGAATCCTTCCTTTTCCTTCAACATCCAAACTTTCTATTAAATAAAACAAACAAACAAACAGAAATATAATTCCTTAGTGCTTAACTACAACTTTTTTTTTTGGCTTGTGGAATCTGAGTTTGCCATCAAAGATCAAACCTGTGTCCCCTGCAGTGGAAGCACAGAATCCTAAAAGCAAGACTGCCAGAGAATTCTTCCCAACTGAATTTTACGTGCTATGAATGAACACCAGGGAGCCTATTCAGCAGTAAAACTAGCTGCTCAAGGAACCTGAGTTGAAGAGGCAGGTGAAGCGGGGGACTCCTTGTCTCAGCCAGCAATCTCCTCTGTCTCTACTGGAGCACAGGTTAAGCCGTAAATTCTAGTCCCTTCCCCAGGGTTATAAAACGTGAAAACTGGGACGAATAGCCCTGATAATGGCTGCTACCTACGGAAAAAGAAAGTAATCTGAACTGGGGCGAAAACCATGGAGAGAAAATTATCTATAATCATAAATGTAAGAAGTGACCTGATACAGTAGAAGGTGTGAGTGGTTTGAAATCAGAAAGAAAAACATAGAATGAAAAAAATCATTAATGAGACTGAAATGTTACCATGAAACTAAAATGTTATCTTAGAAAATATTATGCGATGCCAAAGAAAGCAGTCAAGGAGAAACAGAGAAACAAAAATGAGATATATCTCTAGACGAGATGCATAGGGACAAAAGTTAAATGGCAGACTTAAATCCAGCTGTAACTGACACAACACTGTTAATCAACTATACTCCAAAATAAAATAAAAAATTTAAAAATTTAACCATATTAATAACATTAAATGTAAATAGGTTAAACAATCCAACTAAAAGGCAGAATTTGCCAGACTGGATTAAAAATTCTTTATTATCTACTGAAGATGTACTTTAAGTTCAAAGATATAAATAGGTTTAAAGTAAAAAGATGAAAAAGGTATTATCAGGAAAATAGAACTCACAGGGAAGCTGGAGTAACTACTCTAGTATCAGGCAAAATAGAGTTTAAAACAAAAAATATGTTACTAGAGATAAATAGGGGTATTTCATAATGATAAAAAGGTGAATCCATCTGGGAGATATAACAAAGACACATGCACTTAACATCATAGCACCAAAACATGAAAAAACTGACAGAATTTAAGAGGGAAAAGGACAATTCAACAATAAAAGAGATTTCAATACCCCAATTTACAATGAGGCAGAAGATCAAGAAGGAGTGAGAAGACATGCACAACACTACAAATCCCTGTGTCTGCAGGACGCCCCACCTAACAGCGCAGGACAGGTTCTTCTCGAGAGCACACAGAACAGTCTCCAGGACAGAACAGATGCTAGACCATAAAACCTTAACGAACTAACAAAGATAAAAATGACCAGAAGTATGTTCTCTGGTCACAATGGAATAAAAGCAAAAATCAACAACATGGAGATTTGGAAAATTCACAAATAAATGAAAATTAAACAACACTCAACCAACCAATGGGTCAAAGAAGAGCTGAAAAGGCATCAGAAAATACTTATAGATGAATGAAAATGAAGACAGCATAACAAAACTTATAGAATGCAGTTAAAGCTGTGCTTAGGTGGAAATGTATAGCTGCAAATGCCTGTATTAATAAAGCAGAAAGATCACAAATCAATAACCTCTCCTTTCACTTTACGACACTGAAAAAGATACTGCAAACTAAACATAAAGCAAGCAGAAGGAAGGAAGTTATAAAGATCATAAGAGTGGAAATGAAGAAACTAAGGACAGAAAAACAACAGAGAAAATCAACAAAGTACAAATGTTTATAACAGCATTACTGGCAATAGCCAAAAGGTGAAAATAATCCAAATGTCCATCAGCTGGAGAGTGGAGAGACAAAATGTGGTATATCCATCAAATGGAATAGCGTTTGCCCACAGAAAGGAGAGAAGCACTTTCTGCACATGGTACAACATGGACAAACCTTAAAGACATTATGCTGAGTGAAAGAAGCCAGTCACAGAAGGCCACGCGCCAGGCGATCCCGTCCTACAGAAGTCAGAACAGGAGGGGCAGAGAGCTGGGGCTGCTTAGGGACACACGAGGGCGACGAGGCCACGGTTGAGGGACCAGAGCTACAGGGCACGCAGTTCCGTCTTGAAGTAATGAAGATGTTCCAAAATTGACTGCGGTGACGGCTGCACAGACCTATGAATATACCCCAAACCTTCTAATTGCATGCTTCAGATGAGCAAATGATACCTCAGGAAAGCTGCTGTTGTGCTTTGTTTTTTGAAACATCACTTCTCTTAGTATCCCCCAGCATGGGCACACACACAGTGTACCCTTATTTGCCTTTTGCAGGTAACATCGTTCAGAATGTTAGAGAACTGGGTGGGGACTAAAATGCTATTCATTATATTGTGTAAATTGGCGACAGAAGAGAATTTGGAAAGTCAGATTTGAATTTAAAGTAACTTTTGCTGCAAATTACATGCTTCATCCTATGCAGCTTCATACCTACTTTTATAAAGATAATGCTGAGGGTTTATTGTGATTGGAATTAAATTTCATCTTCCAAGTGCCAGACTTAAGAGTTTTTGCCAAATGTGTCACTGAAGGAAGTATTTCAGCATCAGTTTACCTCTGGTGTCAGAGCAACACATACATTCTGCAACTTACTAGGTTTCTTGTCCCCTTAGAACAAACTCTGAGGAAAAAGATACAATTTAATGTTTACGTGATTTTTTTTCTCTAAAACATAAGAGAAGTTTATCATGCACATGATTTTATAGGTAGTACCAATGAGAGAAAGTGAGACATTTGAAGGGTTTATCTATGCATGCTCGTTGGCAGCACTGGTTGGGAAAACTGTAGGATATTCAATGTCTGGTATCTGCATTCTGTCAGTACTACAACTGGGAGGACAAAGTCAGAGGTCCTATTTGTAATATCACATTCTCTTGCACCTCACAAGTAACAGTACCTCAGTTAAATGCCTTGTACATACAGAAAAAACATCAGTTACAAAGCATGCTCCAGCTCTATAGATAGACCAAAAGATGATATTTTGTTGGCACAAAAGGCCCTGGCTTCAGGTGCCAATTCCTGAGAAAAGCAGAGCACCTGCAGAAGGGCCACCCTCAGCTCTGCTGAGGCACACCTCCCGCTGGGTCTCGGGGGGCTCGGTACCGTCCACGGGCGAGCATCCTCTGTCCTCAGCCTGTGTGCAGAACCAGAACCCCAGCCACACAGCAGGCCACTCCCGCTGGGCTCTGAACTGTGAGCTGTCCTGTCGACTTCCTAACACGTTCCGACATGGCGGTGGTAGTTCAGTCGCTCAGTGACGCCCAGTCCTTGCGACCCCAGGGACTGTAACCTGCCGGCCCCTCTGTCAGTGGGACCCTCCGGGCAAGAACGCTGGAGCGTGCAAGCAAACAAGGCGGCTTCTGCGCTCAGGAGGGTCGGTCTGCAGAGACGGCAGATGTAAGCGGTCTCAGAAGACCAAGAGGTGAGAGAGCAGGATATGCTGGCACCTGGAAGGGAGGACGATCAACTCTTCCTGGAGAATGTGTGTGTTTGGAGCGGAGTGTAAGTGTTAAGTAAGTGTTAGCTGCCTTGTCGTGCCCGACTCTTTGCGACCCCATGGACTGCAGCCCAGCAGGCTCCTCTGTCCGTAAGATTTTCCAGGCAAGGATACCGGAGTGGGTTGCCATTTTCTTCTCCAGGGGATCTTCCCGACCCAGGGATCGAACCCAGGTCTCCTGCACTGCAGGCAGATTCTTTACCGACTGAGCTACAAGATAGGGAAGACTATAGAGGCTTGAGATGTATCTTGAAAGAATGACTTGCTTGATAAACTAAGGGAAGAGAATGACCGCAGTGGAGGGACCCTCACGTGCCATAAAGGGGATGCCGGGGGACACCGGGCACCGTGGCCCTGGGTGCTGCAGCCTCAGGGGCAAGAGGGGAGGGCCTGCAGGAGGCAGGAGCACCTGCTGGAAAGCATCTATCCTTCCTTCAGGAGGTGAACACTGTCTGAGCCCCTGAAGGATGGAGCTACCTCAGGGTGAGGGTCAGGACAGGCCCTGAGACACAGAGTCTGCTTAAGGGTAAACTCCGCGGGCAATAAAGGGCAGAGGGAAAAACACGCAAGGCGGAGAACAGGTGCACTTGTTAAACTGAATTTTCTAAAAACACCGGGCCTTTTCTCTATCTCCTTCTGAAAGTGAGCACTTTTAACTGACCATGAGGCCAGACTATGCTCCCTGGTGGCTGACGTCAATGGGCTTTCTGCCTGAGGAAGGACCTCAGAGCCGCCCCGAAGGGCTTGATTCTAATCTCGGGCACGGGCCGGCAGCATCCTTCCACCGCGACAGCTGGGGGGCGGCACTGCCGTCGGAGACTCGCGCAGGACAGCCCCGCACAGGGACGCTCGGGTGCACGGCGGACACCTGAGCGCCGAGGAGCAGGCCGTCGGGATCAGCGAGCTCCAGCGGGAGTGCGGTGTGCTGGGCGAGAAGCAGGGCAGCATTCAAGGGGGCGGGAGCGGGGCTGGACAAAGGCGGCCCGCTGTGCGCGCAGGAAGCTGGCGGCCGGCGGCGGAGGCCGGTCAGCCCCGGGCCTCCCACGTCATCCGAGCCGCGAGCAGGGCTGGTTGCAGTCACTCGCGCTATCTAATCTACTAGAACCAGAGGAACACAGGGGCTATGATACACAAGACGACGGCGCGCAGAAGCAGGATTTGCCCTGGGGAAGGTCACTGCTGAAGAGGAGCAGGCCCGGAGAAGCCACGGCATCTGGAAGGCGCACGGAGGCCCGCTGCTCTTCACCTAGCCCACCAACCCTCAACAGTCTGAACAAAAGTAGCCGGACCGTGTCTCTCAGAGGCAAAGGTCTCACACGGCACTCAGCTCACCGTGGGGAAGGGAAGGCTGTGTCGTGTTGCACACCTCGGTCCCGGAGCTGCTCTATACACCTGCAGATAATCATTTTAGAAAGGCAGGACTGCAGCCACTTCCCACTCCAGTTCAAGTAGTGCAGACTCTGGGATCACTGTGTCACACCATCTCACACACAGCCTCACACCGTGTCACACCAGTGAGTGGTCCAGCCTTTCCTAAGAAGGGCTGTGGCGCTGGCGCTCTGCAGTCAGGAGAGGAGGCTAATGCAGCTGTCATGTTAGCCTCTGCCAGGGATGGCGAAGGAGGCAAAAACATGGTGTCACTTTGCCAGGTTTTGGAGCTGTAAGAGGTTTTGTGGGCAACACCATACAAAGATGAAGACACAGCTGGGCTCCTTCTGTGCTCACTCCCTGTTAACTCTCCACCCCCTGCCATGAGTTCCAAGGAAACAACACATAGCAGAGTCTGTCGACCAGCTCAGGGCCTTCAAAAGTAAGTTCAAAAGTCATAGATCTGAAGTTAAGGAACACGGAGATGGATCTGAGGTTATCTTTCAAGAACAACGATAAGGTATATTACTTTAAAAAAAAAAAGAAAGAAATATTACTCATTCGAGAGCTCAGAAACTCTGTCCAATTTGCTAAATTACTCCAAAGACCATGCTGTACCTTGCTGTTCATTCTGTAAATATTGGTCTTAGGCCAGAGGCAAGAAAATGTGACCTGACCTTCTCTGGGGCCTCCCATCTCCCACCTCCATCCTGCCTCTTCAGCACCTCCTAACCATCAGTCCTTCCCAACAGCAGCCCTCGCCAAAGGCCATGGGATTGCGTGAGGCTGAGAAGCTGACCAGGGACAGCCAGCCTGTCTCTGCTTATTTTCACACCCCCTGAGATTCTCTGAGAAGAAGTGGAGGTGGTCAGTCCCTCAGCAGTAAGAATATGACTTCGCAAGTCACAAAGTCAGCTTGCCAGGAAGAATGGAAGCAACAGTCAGCTACTGGAGTCGTCAAGCCATGGAGAACACAGCTTCTAAGTATTTCCTTTCCCCACACATTTTCCCAGGCAGCTGCACACACACCCAAACGTATTCACACGTGTTCACCAAGGAGGAAGTAGTAAACCCAGCTGCGGCAGCGTCACACACGACGGTGAGTTGTCCCTAACAGAGAAATTCCGTATGTGTTTGGGAACCGGCTCAAGTTCTCAGGCTCTGGGCCAGCAAACGCTGTGGGCGTTGTTGGCTGTGGTCCTGGAGCGATACCCACTGCCAGATGAACAGAGGCACACAATGCCAGCAGCTCTGGAGGGACCCGCGTGTGCTCCTTCAAAGAAAGGGAGAGTAGCGTGAGGGTCAGGAAAGAGAGGGAGGAAAGACGCGGGAGAACGCACGTAAACTCTGAGTCAGCCAGCATCCCCGCTGCCTGTCCGCTGGGAGGCCCGCCTGAGAGCGCTCCAGGGACAGCTGGCCGCAGGAAGGCTCCGGACGCAGGCTTCCCTACCAGTGCTCCCTCCCAGACGAGCTCACACAGAGGTGACATGTGTTATCCTGTCTGTCACCACCCACCCCCTCAGAGGTGCTTCTGTCCTCACCATCACACCTCCAAAACCACCGGTGTGCCGACCGTTAAGCAACAGAAATCAATGAGATTTGATCAACAGCAGAAATTCCTGACAATGAGGTTTTGTGAAGAGATTTCACGGAACAGGAAATGTCCCTTCTCATAGATGTGGAGAAGAGTGAGAGATTAATAACATAAGCACAAAAAAAGACACAAACCCAAACAGACAAAGTGTCATTCCTGTCACACACCTGATCATCGTTATGGTCCAACTCCCACATCCAAACATGACCACTGGAAAAACCGTAGCTTTGACTAGACGGACCTTTGTTGCAAAGTAACATCTCTGCTTCTTAATATGCTGTCTAGTTTTGTCACAGATTTTCAGTCAAGGAGCAGCATCTTTTAATTTCATGCTGCAGTCATGGTCTGCAATGACTTTTGGAGCCCAAGAAAATAGAATTTGTCACTGTTTCCACTTTTTCCCCATCTGTTTGCCATGAAGTGAAACCCTGAATATTCACTGGAAGGACTGACACTGAAGCTGAAGCTCCAATACTTTGGCCATCTGATGCGAAGAGCTGACTCATTCAAAAAGACCCTGATGCTGGGAAAGACTGAGCACAAGAGAAGAGGGCAACAGAGGATGAGGCGGTTAGATAACATCACTGACTCAATGGACATGAGTTTCAGCAAACTCCAGGAGATAGTGATGGATAGGGAGGCCTGGCGTGCTGCCGTCCATGGGGTTGCAAAGACTCAGACATGACTGAGTGAATGAACAAAGGACATAACATACCTGACCATCTCATGTTTTTGAGTGACTGAGTGAAAGTCACCCAGTCATGTCCGACTCTTTTCAACTCCATGGACTGTATAGTTCATGGACTTCTCCAAGCCAGAATACTGGAGTGGGTGCCCTTTCCCTCTCCAGGGGATCTTCCCAACCCAGGAATCGAACCCAGGTCTCCCGCATTGCAGGCAGTTTCTTTACCAGCTGAGCCACCAGGGAAGCCTAAGAATACTGGAGTGGGTAGCCTTTCCCTTCTCCAGTGGACCTTCCCGACCCAGGAATTTAACTGGAGTCTCCTGCACTGAAGGTGGATTCTTTACCAGCTAAGCTACTAGGGAAGCCCTCTTACATTTTTGGTCAAGGGGAAAAAAGTCATACTATAGAAAAATAGAACAAATTAATTCCATCATCGGGTGATAGCAGTCCACAACCAAGTATACAATTACAGCGTACATCCAGGATTTCCTCTCCTCCTCGTTTCTGTCTCTGCCTTTCAGATCATCTCCTTTCAGCGATCACTGCCTTCTCACTGTGGACCCTACCGGCCTCATGGGAAGTGCAAACCTGATGCTACAGCAGGTGGCTTTTCCTGCGTCACAGGTGCCCAGCACTCCAGTTCTCATTGGCCCCCACCCTGCCCGTCCTCCACCCAGATGCCAGGGAGCACCCCACAGCTCCTGACAGAGCCAGGACAGGACTCGGGAATTTTTGCAACATTTCTAACAGAAAACCTTTCAGAGTACAGAGAGCACTTTAGGCTTCACCATGTTCCCAGAGTACCTCACATGAGGCCAAAAGCAGAGAAGTCGTCTAAAAATGCTTCGTGGGGTGGTGAGGCAGAGTCCATGAACTCAAGGACTCATTCAGAGGTCAAACACGACTGACAGTTAGACCTTCAGCTGGAGAACATTCATACACAGCTTTTGATATAAAAGATGGCTATTAAAATTTAGGTACTAGACAATCTTGATAAAAGGTAAAATATGGGATGTGTTTTTTTTTTAAATGTCCTGTAACTTTAAAAATATCACAACTGCCTGTGGATTACTAAGATGATAACTAAAAATCATTTGCTAATGAGGAACCCTTCATTTAAACATTGACAATCTCAGGAGACACAACTGAGAGAGTGAACTGAATACTTATTTATGTCGGGTAACTGACAAAGTCCAGTGTCTCATCCTTCTTGGCTGAGAACAAGGTTTGAACCAGAGTCAGACCCAGAGGCCCTGCCTCCACCAACCTCCATCCTATTCTCTCACTTCATCCCCAAAACTCTTTAGCCTCAGCGTTAAACCTCCCTCCCCTTAAAGCTTCAAATACTATGATTAAATCAATCCATGCTTCTACAGACTTCCTGGTAGCCATGACAAAAAAAAGGAGAGAAACTTTGCTAGAGAATTAGTTCTCATTACCTGATAAAAGGATTCCTTGGAAACAATATTAAAATCCTATTTTCATTCACCATGTAGACTTTAGAGGGAAAAAGACTCATGCATGACAATTTTACATGATTTCATTCAAGGAAAGCAGATTTTTCAAAAGACTTTTAAAAACTTGAGACATTATTCTTAGACTTAACCCCAGGGCTATCCCTATCAGAGTAAGTAGTTCAGAATTTGCTTAAGCCTTTGACAAATGCTAACACTGTGATCCTAACTAGGATTGCTAAGACATAAAAGCTGAAATTCAAAAGTTTATTTCAAGTTAATTGTTTAAAACACTAAATATTTCTCCATGGAAACAGCAGCCTTAAAATTATGGGAATTACTGGGGCAGAAGCCCAGGAAATCCTACTTGACCCCAAGCGTAGCTGCAATGGTGCTCATAGATGACAGGAGCTAACACCGGGGCTGGATCGCTGGCCCCTAAGCGGGCTGCTCCAGGCGGCACACTGGCTCCCCAGCCCTGCTGCCTCTGCTCCAAAACGGGACTGCACAGACTCCGCCTCTCTGCTCAGAACCAAGTTTCAGGGCGCCCAGACCCTGGTCAGGGCCCCGGCCCACCGACGTCCCAGAGACAGCACTGAGCCTGGACTCAGAGGTCCCCGTTCCACATGTCCTTTGAGGAAGCTAGCCTCTCTGAGCCTCCAGGGTCACAGGCAATGTGATAATGAGCCCTGCGCTTCAGGATGCCCCCGGGTGGGGGGCAGGAAGCTCCTCTGTGGATCATCAAACAGTCTCGGTTTCTAGGGAATCCTGTACTGATTTTCGAATAAGTGAATTACAAGTAAAAACTGGAAGGATTATTGCTGGAGTTTACTCTATTTTTACTGATTTTTTGTGGTCAATTTTCTTCTCTTACAATAAACTGGTCAGTATTAACAGCTGTTGGTTTGAGGTTCGCCTCTTCAGTTCACGCGGGCAATCTAAGATCTCCGGTCTCCTGAATCTCCCATCTATGGCATGGCTTTCCCTATGCGTCTCATTCAGGATCGACAAGTCCCTTCTCAGCTGCTTTGCTCCCTTCCCAATGAACATTTCCTCCTCTTCCAGGACAATTTTTCTTCAGGCTTCCCTGGGGGCTCAGACGGTAAAGAATCCGCCTGCAATGCAGGAGACCTGGGTTCCACCCCTGGCTCGGGAAGAACCCCTGGAGAAGGGAATGGCAACCTACTCCAGTATTCTTGCCTGGAGAATCCCATGGACAGAGCAGCCTGGCGGGCTGCAGTCCCTGGGGTCACAGAGAGTGGGCTATGACTAAGGGATTAACCCTTCCACTGCTTCACTCAGGCCTTTGCGGGAGGACTCAGGGCAGCCCGGCCACCAGAATGTGCTGTGGAAACAGTTTGCTTCTGAGCTCTTCTCTCAGTAGCCACTCACCACATGCGACCACTGAGCACTGGGAATGCGGTGGTGTGATTGAGAAACAATTTTTAATTTCATTGACCTCTGATGAATTTAAATTACAGTAGCCACAGAGGGCAAGTGGCTACCCAATAATGTAAAGATGCTGTTATTGGTTTCCACACTGGACTCGAATTTGAGATTAGAATTGAATTTGCACATGTGTGTGTGTATGTGTGTGTCTAACTGTCTGCAGCTTGCTGGCACTGCCTTTTCTTCGAGGCATCTTGACAGGCGGGTAGGCAGCCTTTCTCCTATGATTAAGGCTGAAGGGGAAGTACTAATCTTACTCTGGAAACTTCTATAGATGGAAGACAGCCTCCACCTGGCTGGAGGATGACCGTGTTTGCTACTGAGAGGGTTCAGTCACTCTGCCTTGCCCCATATTAAAATAAATACATAAACAGAGTGAACAAACCTTCTGACCCCCACCTCCCTGACATTTATCATCCTACCTCCTTGTTCAATAATGCGAACCCCGCAGCAAGAGCCCTCCACGCCTGCTGCCTCCCGTCCCCCTGTTCTGCCCGGGCTCACCCCGTGCGTCAGCCCCCAGCCTGGCCCCACATGGAACAGCTCTCCCCTAGGCCCGTGCGCGGCCCACACTGCCCAGGCCCTTTGTCACCCACTCTCTTTCTCCTTGAAAGGCTCCCTCCTCCCGGCCTCTGGCCACCGCCAGCCTGGCATCCCGCCCCGTAGCCTCCGCGGGCGCACCTCCACTTCCCATGATTCAGAGGCCGCAGGGCTCACTCCTCACTGGGACCCAGCACGTCCCTAGGAGAAGCTCACCCACCACACAGCTTCTCATGACCTCTCAGTCCCCGCAGCACCAGGACCAGCGCTGTCTACTCAGTCAGAGCATCCTGACCTAACCTTAAAGATCAAAGAGATAATGAGCAAGCATATAAGTCAAACACCCTCAAACATGGAAAAATAAGTGAAAGAGCCAAAGCCACACAGGTGTTCTAGAAAGCTCATGTCAGGCTGCCTGCATTCCTGGGAACCACGTGAACATCGACTGTCTCCATCTCTCCCAATCCTGCAGTTTTTTTTTTGGCCACTGTCCACAAAGCCCCCGCTCAGACAATGAGGGGTTCTCAGAGAAGGGGGAGACGGGCTGAGGGGAGGGGTCGCGTCACAGCAGGCCTTCCTTTGTACCTGAGGCATCGCAGGCATCCAGGCTGCCTTCCGCTGGCTCATGGCTCATCTGTTCCTGGGGGTCTGTCCTGCTCCTCAGGGTCAGCAAAGCAGGTCCTCTGCTCCCGCCCTTAAGTGTGAAGGGGAGGCAGCTGGCTGGAGAAAACGAGAGGAGACGGTGTTAATGTCGACGACCAGCAAGGCCTGGGACTTGCCAGGTGTGCAGTGGTGAGCAGTCTGCCTGCTGGTGCAGGAGACGCCAGAGATGCAGGTTCCACCCCTGGGTGGGAAGGAGCCCCTGCAGGAGGGCGTGGCGGCTGCTCCAGTATTCTTGCCTGGAAAATTCCATGGACGGGGGGCCTGTGGCTACGGTCCAGGGGGTCGCAAAGAGTCAACCACAGCTGAGGGACTGAGCAGGCAGGCGCGCGCACGCACACACACGTGAGACACGCCACCACACCAGGAGTGGGGCCCTCCCGGAAAGTCTCCAGCCACAGGCAGATGACTGTCTCTGTGCCTACTCCCTGACAAAGGTCTGTCTCGGCTGCAGGATTTGGCCTGACAATTACTTCATCTATAAGGTACCTGGGGAAGGGGGGACAGGAAAGGTGCCCTGTACCTTTCACTCTCTGGTGGCTCAGACAGTAAAGAATTGCCTGCAATGCAGGAGATGTGGGTTCGATCCCTAGGTTGGGAAGATCCCCTGGAGAAGGGCATGGCTATCCATTCCAGCATTCTTGCCCAGAGTATTCTATGGACAGAGGAGCCTGGTGGACTACAGTCCATGGGGTCGCAAAGAGTCGGACAAGACTGAGTGACTAACACTTTCACTTTCCCTTCACCCCTTGCCCACCTCTAACTATTGGATACCAATGGCATCCTCTATTAAAAACCTGCTGGCTTTCAAAAATACTAAAGTGGCTTGGGGGAGTTGGCAACTTCAGCTCTTCTGCTGTTGAAGGTAACCTGTTACAGTAAATACGATTTTTAATAATAAAGGTTTGGCCTTTTCTTGAAAATAAATTAGAAGAGGTAGATTCATCTCTCACTTGCGATCCAAATGGCTTTCTAGAGAGGCAGGGATGGGACAGAGGTCCAGTTACCCAGTGGGAGCTGCCCACGGCCCTGGCATTTCCACAGGCCAGAGCCGAGCCAGTGACCGCCGTCATAGTTCCTGAGGCTGGGGAGCACTCGTCTAGAAGCAAGCCTGGAGCCCAGGGCTGCAGGAACAGCGCGAAGGAGCGGCGGCCGCTGGGCAGCAGGGCAGAAGCCCTGGGCGCCGCGTGCCGGGAAAGCGAAGGCCGAGGAGAGGAGCGCAGGTGGCTGACGACAGAGGCGCCGGACAGACAAGCCGGGAGCACACGGAACTCCGGTCCTCCACAGCCCTCAGCCCAGCCCCACAGTAGCGGGAGGGGCGCTGGGCAGAGCTCGGGCTTCAGGTATTAAGACGTGTGGGAGTGTAGCGTTCGTGGGTCTCTGGCTTGCTATTCTTATCTTTCACATATAAATAACTAACAAGAAAGCCAAGGTCACAGATGTCTGAAGTGAAAAATCATATAACACTCGACTGTAAGGAATTTCTAAGTCCTACGGACAGATTCTAGAATGTTTTACTGGTGAAAGGAGGACTTCTGATATGTAATAGACATTTATATATATGAATTATTTTAAGGCAGCTTCACGAAGGCATAACTGACACCTAAACTGCCCATATTTAAACACAGCACTTGGATAAATCGGGATAGATGTACGCACCCGTGAAACCACCAGCATAACATTTTGAGTAATTAGAGCTGTGTGGAAACAAAAACACAGATTGGAGCAAATGCTGGAGTCGGAGGACTACTGTCCTAATCTGAGCGTCAGTAATTCCCACGCAGCACAGACACGTCACGTCACACACCTCACACCAGAGTCACGCTGAGGGCTCGATGCAGGGTCCTGAGTACTGCCTACCTCATGGGACCCCCAGCCGCCAAGAGCCCGCCGGGTGGGAGCAACATGATCTATCTGGCAGGGTGGGGCTGGGCGAGGGGCCTCCCCAGTGCTGACTTTCCCGACCCCTCCAGTCTCCAGGCCTGTGTGGTGTAACAGATCACATGTGCTTGCGTGCTAAGTCACTTCAGGCGTGTCCGACTCTGTGTGACCCCATGGGCTGTAGCCCGCCAGGCTCCTCTGTCCATGGGATCCTCCAGGCAAGAATCCTGGAGTGGGCTGCCATGCCCTCCTCCAGGGGGATCTTCCCGACCCAGGGATTGAACCCAGGTCTCCTGAGTCTCCTACACTGCAAGCAGATTCTTTACCAAGATTCCTGGAGTGGGCTGCCATGCCCTCCTCCAGGGGGATCTTCCTGACCCAGGGATTGAACCCAGGTCTCCTGAGTCTCCTACACTGCAAGCAGATTCTTTACCAAGATTCCTGGAGTGGGCTGCCATGCCCTCCTTCAGGGGATCTTCCCGACCCAGGGATTGAACCCACGTCTCTTAGTCTCTTATGCCTCCTGCACTGGTAGGCAGCACCTGGGAAGCCCACAATAGATCACATATGTTCCTTTAAAATTTCAGGACATTCTAATGATATCTGTGTCTAAGAGACCAGAGCCAAAGTTTCTTTCTAAAATAAGAGGAATAGACAGGGACTAAGACCCAACCATGAAGACTGTGGATGCAGGAGTCACAGGTCAGCAGGAGGTGCCCTTCTCCTGAAAAGCTGAGACAGGTGGTGGGGGCGACACCTCCCTGCCCTGACCAGGTCTCTCCTTGCCTGCAACTGGGACAGTTTCCAGGACTGTGCTCCAGACACAGACAAGCTGGTTGTCAGACCAGGGCAAACAGGAACTGGATCACAGAGGGGACCTTTGGGGCCCTTGAGAGCAATCCACTGATTCACATGTTCAGGAGTCTGTTGTGACCATCCGGATCCAGTCCACGGCCGGGGGCTGCAGAGAGTTACTGTTCTGCACCGAAGCGATGGGCACCCAAGAAGGTGTGTGTGTGAACACAGAGGGTGCTGCGCTGGGCTCCAGTGACGGCCCAGCCCAGCAGGTAGGTCAGCAGAGCACCTAGAGGCGACTGCTCTGCCCCGCAAAGCTCGGATGAGCAGAGACTGGGAGCCCTGGGGCTGCACCAGCAGGGGGAGCTGCCCTTGGCAGGAGCCCAGGCCCACACGTGGGCTGTGGGCACGGGGCGGGGGTGGGGATGGGCTCAGAGCGGCAGAGGCTGGTGGCCCTGAGGACAGGGGGCAGCAGAGAAACTGAGAGGGTGTAAAACGGCACCAGAGCACTCAAACCTGGAGAGGCTGAGGGACACGCAGATGACAAACATTTCTGAGATAAGCAGCCCCATTTTTACACAGATGAAAACCAGCATTTAAAGTTTTTTCACATAGATGAAAAACATTAGTCCTAGACAACATGCCGCACACAGACTGGATAATCAGCCAGCAGAAGCCACATGTGCGTCGACAAAGATCGTCTAAATTTAAGCCAATCTCGAATGTAGGCATTTCACTCCAAATAAACCATTCAGAGGATTCCAGGAAGGCTGTGTTTTGGAGCCACCGAATAGACGTTTTCCTGAAGGAGAAAAGACCTGCAGAGGAGTGAGAGATTTGCAAGAGGAGAAGGCGGCGGAGACGTGACAAGAAGGGACACACACAGGCACACATTCACACATGCACACACGTGCACACATATGCACACACGTAAACACACTAAGCCTCTTTCAGAGAGAGAGGGCTTGGCCGCATGGAGGGCCAGCGCGATGGGTCAGGCCCAGGGAAGGAGACGGGACAGAGCTGCCTGCCAGGAAGCAGGGACGGGCCAAGGGCTCTAAGACAGTGGGGCTTCCTCCCAGGGCAGCCGCTCTCTGCAAGGGCTCTAAGACAGTGGGGCTCCCTCCCAGGGCAGCCGCTCTCTGCGTTGCGAAACTGGGGGTCTGCGGCCATACCACCCCGCACGTGCCCGATCTCGCCTGAAGCTGTGGGGGTCCAGTCTGAGTTCCCAGCACCTGTGTCCTCCTCTCTGGGCTCACTCAGCTTCCTCTTGCAAACTGCTTCCGACCCAGCCTTATCCTGGAGAAGGGCATGGCGACCCACCCCAGCAGTCTTGCCTGGAGGATCCCATGGACAGGGGAAGCTGGTGGGCTACAGTCCAGGGGTCGCAGAGTCGGACACGACTGAGTGACCCGCACAGCAGCCTTATCCTCTTCCACCAGAGCACTCAGGTTTCTCCTCCTTCTCTACACCACTCCCGGGGGTTGATGAAGTGCAGGCTCCTTGACCACGGCAGGCCTCCCGCAGAAGAGCAGAGTCCTAGCAGGAAGGCCACGGAGCGTGCTCTCGTCCAGACTGCGGAAACCCAGGTGCCCAGGTGCCAGGCCTGCACTCTGCACCAACAGCTAGGGAGTCCTCCCGACAGCGGGGCACCGAGGCCAGGGTGGCAGACTTCCACAACTGTGAATGCACAATTCACTTACGATCGGTTCGGTTTATGAAATTCACAGCATGGCTGCTTTACAAAAGCAGCTCCTCTGTTTTCCTTTATTTTCTGAATGAGCTCAGGCACCCAGCAGGGCAAGGCAAGAGAGGGGGTGTTTCAGGATGGAACACGAGCCGCGGGCACCCTGAGAGGCAGGTCCTGGTGCGCACGACCTGGTACCCAGTGAGGACCGTGGAAGCAGCTGTCACTGGCCGTCAGCAGGTTTCAGAGGGCCAGGCCTGAGGAGGCAGTTTCAGGAGCACTCAGGGTAGGGCTTGGAGGTGAGGTGGAGGGCATTCTGAGAAGAGCGGACACTCGGAGATGCAAAGCAGAGGGGGCAGGATGGGGCCTGCGTGGAGAACATGCTGGAAGAGATCTGCCTTAGGCTGATGGAGCCTGGAGCTCGGCTTTAATAAGGGAAGAAGAAGCTGGTGATGACAGGGACTCGCATTTACGGACAAGCAGTCAGGGTGCAGAGCCTGGCCACTGTGTGAGGGAACTGAATGAAGGAGTAAGGTGCTATGCCTCAGGGAAGGAGGGAAGACAGGTCTCCATGCATTTAGGAAAAAGGAAGCGATGGGTGAAGACAGAAAGAATTCTGTCATGAAGAAAACTGAGAGAGAGGAGGCACTCAAGGTGGTTTTGAACATCTGAGCAAGAAGAAATACCTGGGAACGCAAATGTTTTCTTTTTAATGGCTATTCCTGACTGGAAACTTTTTTAAATCTCAGTGCATACACACACAAACTTTTACAATTTTACCATAAAACTTTACCATTTTTACCTTTTTAAAGTGTTTGGTTCTGTGGCATTAAGTACACTCACCCTGCTATACAGACATGACCACAGTCTGTCTCCAAAAGTCTTTTCATCTTCCCAAACTGAAGCTCTGGGCCCACTGAAAGCCGCCTCCCCAATCTTTCCACTCCAAGCCCTGGAAACCACCATTCTACTTTCCACCTCCGTCAATCTGACTACTCTAGGAGCTTTAAGTGGAATTGTGCAGTATTTGTCCTTTTGCAACTTAAGTTTATCTCACTTAACATACAGCCCAAGCTTCATCTATGTTGTTGTATGTGTCAGAATCCCCTGCCTCTCTAAGGGGAAGAACATTCCACTCAGTGGGTATAGCCACATTCTTTCATCCATTCATCCCTTGATGAACACTTGGGTTGCTTCTACCTTTTGGCAACTGTGAACAATGCTACCATAAACAGGCATGTACAACTACCTCTTTGAACTCTGCCTTCACATCTCTTGGGTATACTCCAGAAGTGAAATTGTTGGATCATATAATAATCCTATGTTTCATTTTTTGAAGAGTCATCACACTATTTTCCACTGCTGCTAGATAATTTTCACATTCCCATCCACACTGCATAAGGGCCCAATAGTTCTATATCCTCAGCAGCTTTTGGTCTTTTCTTATTTTCCCTTTAATATATAAAAAAGTAACAGTCATTCTGAGGGATGTGAAGTGGTATCTCATTGTGGTCTTGACTTGTATTCCTCTGATGCTTCCTAATGTTAAGCATCTTTTCATGTGCTTACTGAACATTAGAATGCCTTCATTAGAGAAATGTTTATTCAAGTCTTTTGTCCATTTTTAAATCAGATTGACTTTTGCTGTTGTTGAGTTGCAGGAGTACTTTATACAGCCTGGATAGCAATCCATTATCAGATACATGATTTGTAAATATTCTGTCCCATTCTGTGGGCTGCCTTTTTACTCTGTTCATTGTGCCCAAAATTAAAATTAAAACTTTCAAATTTTGATGAAGTCCAATTATCCCTTTTTCATTGTCATCTTTGTTTTTTGTATCATATCCAGGCAATTATTGTAAATCCAAGATCATAAAGTTTTCTCTTTATTTTCTCCTAAGAGTTTTATAGTTTTAACTTATATGGTTAGGCCTTTGGTAAATTTTGAGTTAATTTTTTGAAAATGTGAAACATAGCAGAAATTTTCTTGTCATCTTTGCATATAAGCCATGCTATTCTTCTCTAAGTTCCAATTTTAGTACACGTTCTGCCAAACCAAGCACTGAAACAAAATCCTTGGAAGAAATGCATTAACATAAGTATATGAAAATAAGACTCTTTATGATACACTTACAGTAATAAACGCTCTCACTGTCTAACTTGAGGATTCCACGTATTTATCCTGGCTCCACCAGATGCTTTAGCTGTCACTATTTAAGCCTGGCTTTGCCTCCTGCACTCGCAGTGAAGCGTTTCCTTACGGTTCTGACCCTGACTCGCACACGTTCTATAATTATTCTCCTGGCTTATGCCAATGTCTTTCCCACTCTCATGACAAACCAACAGGGACACAGCAAGATTTTTAGGTCCCCTTACCAATTTTCCATAATTTACAGATGGAAGCTGTGATGAAGACGTATTTCAAAGAAATTAGATATTGATTTAAACAAGGGGGTTGGTTTGAAAGCCTTACACTGAGAGTCCAGACCCGCAGACACTTTCCCCCATCCCTAGAAGAAGCAGAGGATTTATTCTTGAGACAAACGAAGGCAGAGACTCTGCAGTCAGACAGGCTGACTGGGGAGAGGACTGAGAAGGCTGCACAGAGAGGAGGGCAGAGCTGAGGCTCCTGACCGGCAGGAGCACAGGAAGAATCGCATTTCTGAATGGAAGGCGCCCCGCCACTGCCCCAGCTGCCTGTTCCCATGCAGCTGCTGGAACGTGCTTTCCAGGCGTCTGCTCCTGCGCCCACCCTGCCCTGAGGTCGCCCCCCGCAGTCGCCCCCCGCAGTCGCTCGGCAGAGAGCTCACCAGACCACGACCTCTGGCACCCCTCCCACGTCCTGGAGCTGCCAATTTGCTTTCCAGGCATCATCCTTAAGGAGGAAAGGATGGTGAAGGATCATGCAGTAGTCAAGGAAAAGTCTCCAACATGGAAGACTGAGGTTAAAATCACGAGCAGTTAAAAGAACCTTGGAAAGAGACCACGAGGAGGAAAAAAAAGTTCTTAACACTGTAATATTCTCAGAGAGAGAAGAAAATATATTATATTCATGGTAAAAGGAATGCTATAAAATGAACAACTGGAGAACAGTAAAGAGTTCTTGGAAAAATAGAACATTAAAAAGTGTTAAAAATCAGTGGAGAATTTCAGGGAAAAAATTGAAAAACTCTCAAAAGTAGAACAAAAATACAAAAATAGCAAGAGAAGAGAAAAGATAAAAAAATAAGGATTAATTCAACACAGAAAAATAAAAACAACAGAAGAAAGAAATAATAAGGAAAATAACACAGGACTGAAGCATGTACGTCTCTGCTATTGTTCAGTCGCTCAGTTGTGTCCAACTCTGTGTGACCCCATGAACTGTAGCCCACAAGGCTCCTCTGTCCATGGGATTCTCCAGGCAAGAGTACTGGAGTGTGTTTCCATTTCCTTCTCCAGTAAGTCTCTGGACTGTCTGACATATCACATGCCTGGGACAAGAGAAAGAGTCCAAAAAATCCTCCCCAGAGTTCCAGACTCCATCCATGGTCTACAGTGAATTAAAAAGCAATCCTATTGCTTTTTTGGATGGAGTCTGGAATCCCTTACAATGTCAGTGTGTAAGTGGCATTACAGTATGGACAGGAAATAAGGGTGGCATGGGTAAGTCTATCACCAGCGGAGATCCAGCGGTGATCCAGCGGAGATCCAGAACAGCATCCAAGAGCGCCCAGAGAAGGAGAGGCCGCAGACAAAGCGGAAGGAGGAAGAACAGTGTTCTCTTTCCCAAGAACTGCACTGGACACTAGAAGATAGTGGAGTGAAGTGTCCAGAGCTCAGACGAAAAAGGGTTTTCAACCTGGAATTCTGCATCCATTGGAAATACGGCGGAGGGAGGTACAAAGATCTTCAGACATACACAGTCTCAATATGTTTACTCCCAGGTACCCTTTGTCAGAAAGGTTCTAGATAATGAGCTCTAACAAAGTGAGGGCGAAAGCCAACAAAAAGAGAAACACGAGATAGAGGGGGCTCCCAGGCATGTCCCAGGTTGCTGACGAAAGCAGCTCCCAGGACCACAGTGCGCAACAGATGTGGCCCTTCCAGTGAGCCAGAGATGAAGGTGCTGGGAGAGTGCTCCAAGGGAACAGACCACAGAGCTGGTGGAGCACTCTAAACACGTTTGGGGTAAATTTGGAAACTGGCTTGTTAGCTGTGACAAATCTGTTAAGAGCATTTGGGAAAAATATCCAAACTAAGATATAGCTAAAAAAATAGAGCACACAAAAAACAAGGTTAATTCTAAGCAAAGGGAAAATAAGTTACACAAGATTAAAATACGGAATTCTATGTAGCTCAGATATGAGGAATATTTACACAGACCAAATAATGCAAATGCCATCGCCTTAGCTAACAACTGAGATCACAACACACTGGGCTCACGAGAGTACACGGCAGAAGTGAGTGTCCTCAGGAGAGGCAGTCCTTGGTTCCATCACTGAATTTCAGCAGGTGACCTGATGTGACTGCCAAGAAGTAGGGAGTTGTGATACAATTCTAGGATGAATAAATCCAAGTCCAGTCTCCAGAAATGGAAGACCACACCAACCAGTCCCCTGCTCTGGCCTGGCCACTTAAGCACTGTTGTTCTCAGTCCCAAGGTCTAAGGAGGCCACTGGCTCTGTTCATGCAGGGTCTTGAAGTTGGCAAAGAGCAATCACAGGGGGAGCACGTACTGTTTCCTGGAGCTACAGATCTTCCTCAACTTACAACGGGGCTTTCCCCATAAACCCATCATCAGTGGACAATACTATTAAGTCTAAAATACACCTAGCCTACTGAACACCACAGCTTAGCCTAGCCGGCTTTAAATATACTCAGAACACATATGCTAGCCTACAATTGGGAGTAATCATCTAACACAAAGCCTATTTTATAATGTGTTGACTAATTCATGAAATTTATTTAATACAGTACTGAAAGTGAAAAACAGAACAGTTGGAAGTGTATTGGCCTTTTAGCCTTGTGATCTGGGGACTAACTGGGAGCTATAGCTCTCTGCCACTGCCTGGCGTCAGGGGAGGGGAACAAACCACATGTCCCTTACCTGGAAAAGATCAAGATTCAAAATTCGGAGAACCGTTTCTACTGGGCACGTATCACTTCCACACGATTGTAAAGCTGAAAATCAAAAGCCAAACCATGATAAATGGGGGACAATCTGTAGTCGTGGGCTTCCCTGGTGGCTCAGACGATAAAGAATCCGCTTGCAATGCAGGAGACCTGGGTTCAATCCCTGGGTCGGGAAGATCCCCTGGAGGAGGTCATGGCAACCCACTCCAGTATTCTTGCCCGGAGAGTCCCATGGACAGAGGAGCCTGGCGGGCTACAGCCCATGGGCTCACAGAGAGTCGAACACGACTCAGCAACTAAGTACAACATCTGTAGTCTGAAAAATTAAGAATGTCATACAAACCAGCCATTAGACGTTTTTTGATGTAGAAGATTAAAAGAGTTATATGGAGAGAGAGACTGACTCATTATAAAGAACTTTTTATTGAGCTATTAAAAAACAAAATGTGTTGCCTTGCACTGCTGGGACTAGAACTGGGGCCCTGTTGGGCAGGACAGGAAGACAAGGAAACAAGGGCTTTCTTGCCCTGGCTGAGACCGACCTCTAGTATGACGGGCTGATGACTTCATGCTTTCCATCACTTCCTCTGAAGGTTGAGCTAGGAAAGTACGCTTCGAAAATATTTAAGTGTTTGGTAAGAAACGATGTCATCCCCAATCCAATTCATGACTTCTTAACTTGAAAACACTGTACTACTTTTTAATTGCTTCAAGGTAAATGACACTTTGGGGTGTGAATTAAGACCCAAGAGAATTTTCTAAGAGGGATGTTGAATGTGAACCTCTCAACTCTGGGGAGGCTTTTTTGTCACCCTTATTTCCTGTCCATACTGGAATGCCACTTACATTGTAAGTGGTTCCAGACTCCATCCATGATCTACAGCAAATTAAAAAGCAATAGAATCCAGATGCTTTTTCTGGTAAAGAGTTTCTTTGTAGTAAACAGAAAGGAAGGACATCCACTGCTCCCTACCGTACTCAGTCACAGAGGAGCAGGATCTCTGGACCTTCACATCCAGTGGGCACACCAGCCCCGTCTGTAAACTCACTGGCCCATAAATATCACCCATCTTACACACTTTTGTACTTCTTTTAATTCACTGATTGTAATGTTAAGTAACATAAAGTGAGTACAGTCTAGACAAAAAGATACTGATATATAAATTAAGAGAAGCTGAGGCTCTAATGAAACTCTTGAAACTGTTAAAAATTTCCTCTGAGGACTGTGGATTACAATCTCGTCACGTGAGCAACCGATCATTGGTGCTGCAATCACAGTTCTCAGGGCATCACACTCTTCTCTAAATCTAGGGATTCCAAGGTGATTTCTTATGTGGGTGTTAGAGCACAAATTTATAAATTTAATCAAATCTATTTCCCTCCAATTGTTTGAATGGTAAAGAATCAATTACAGGGTTATGTCAAATAATTCTACCAGATTAACCTCATCTTGAGGTTAGATGAACTTTATGGAAATCTATTTCCAAACATGCCCCGTGCTGTGATACAAAGCAAAATGATGGATTTCCTGCTACATTTACCATTATCTGTGAAAAACAGAAGGTGGATTCCTTTGACCTAATTCTGCACAACTGGTTTATAACTATGACACAAGTGCTAAAGCATTAGTTTTTATTCATATTCATGCCGGAACAACACCAGGTAAGGCAAGACTCCTGCAAAATCTGATCTATAGCAAAGTTCAGGGCCTTTCCCCCTGCTGAGCATGCTGATAAACCAGTTAGCATTGTGTCACACTTTTGCAGGTAAAACAACAAAGCCCATTGGTCTTATGAACCCTTTCATGAAATTTGTTCCAAAATAAATAAATCTATGTTTTGCACCCAGAAGCTTAGTTTGGACAGTCTTTTTGCTTGAATTAATATATAATAACTCCTCTTGATCTGATATAAACAAAACATGAGCCCAGGCACCTCACCCTCTGCTTTAGATAACGAGATGAATGATCAGGCCCTCAACCCCCTCTCTCTGGTTAAGTACAGTCCAGCCGAGGAGATAAACACACAGCTATGACCCCAAAGCGGACCTGGCCAGAGGCAGTCACACCAGCCGTGGCAGTTCAGAGTGCCCAGCGGGGGACACTATGGACCTCTCACCTGGACGGCAGTGACAAGTCTTGAGAGTCACTCCAGACACATCTCAGTTTCTCCTTCATCCACTTCTCCACCTGGGTTCTCTCTTCCTCGCTTTCTCAGGAGGTGGGGGTGAGCGCTTTCTCTCTAGCATACAATGACCTCTGAGTCCTTCTGCTGACAATGTGAAATATCTGGTGAAAACAGTAAGCCTTCATGGTCCTCTTTCACATGAAATTTCACTTGCTCACACTCAGCGGAGGGGCGTGCTCACCAGGGCACAGGCAGGGAGCAGTGCAGCTGGAAATCCAAGCCACGTCTGTCATGCTCAGAAGTCCCCAGTGCGCCATGTGGATTCTGAGTCTCCCAGTGACCAAAACACATGGGGCTTCCCTGGTGGCTCAGATGGTACGGAATCTGCCTGCATGCAGGAAACCTGGGTTCCATCCCTGGGTCGGAAAGATCTCCTGGAGGAGGAAATGGCAACCCACTCCAGTATTCTTGCCTGGATAATTCCATGGACAGAGGAACCTGGTGGGCTATAGCCCATGGGGTTGCAAGAGTCGGACATGACTGACCAGTAACACTTTCACTTTCAAGCCAATTCTGAAGATGTATGAACAAATGAGGAATAAACTAAGAGTTTGATTTTTTTTTTTAATTTTCCCTTGGAGGTCAGTCTGTGAACTTCATTCAAATAATAAAATTCCTCTGAGAGAAACTGAAAAACTAGAACTTTATTTCACTGAGAAATGCATGCCATTAATTATACAAGCTATCAAGACTAATCAGGCTTTTGGTGTATGCTATAGGTTTAACGTTTGTAGCATGTAGTTCATCAAAATTAAAAGTCTGAAGATTAGTCAGCAATATACTCCATATAAAATGGCCTTAATCTGTGTGCATACACAGGGTCATGAGAAGAAGATTTAATGCTGGGAGACTTTGCCATATACACATTATGCAAAACTGGAGATTTTATTGAAATTCATAGCATGCTGATGGTGGATTTGGAAAAGACACTAGAAGTCTAATCTCCCTCTCTATAGGTTTTTCATCTATAAAACGAGGTTTTAAATTCTTTACTGTTCTCCTCAGGGCCATTTTGAAACCAAGAGTGTTCCAGATGTGAAAATGTGGCAAGAACATCAGAAGAGCTATACAGATGCAAAATTAAGTTATTATTCCTATAACTATCATTCTGACAGAGCAACAGGTAGGCTGTTAGACGGGTGGAAAACGACTACCAAAAATTGAGGCCTGTGACTTGTCTTTACTAACCTGAAATATTAACAGTAATTTATATATATATATATATATATATATATATATATATATATATGTATATATATCTTCATGAGATCCATCTAGGCACTTAGCCTTTGACTACGCCAAGGGTAATTTCAAAGTTTCTTTTACCATGCCTACCAGGTCCTTGTAACTCCTCTAAGCTATACTTACAAGGGTAATTAATGGAAGTCTGTTCACATTTCCACATTTACTGGGAATGGCTCTAATCACATGAAGTTCAGTTCTATTATCGGTAACTGGGCAGAAAGAAATGCAGAGCAAAACCCACAGGGTGCAGTCAAGCAGGTCAAACGCTGGAAAGCTGGAGACTGCTGATCGTCCGTGGAGACGCCATCGGGTCCCAGTCGTCTTTCTCACTGCCGCAGAGGCAGGCTCCCTCTCCAGGGACGCAGAGACCAAGACACTGCAGGTTGTTCATTTCAGGTCTTTTCCTGTTCTGAGTCCATGCGAATCCACGAAACTTGTGCAGTCAGGCGCGAGGACCTGGTTACGGTGACCACTGAAGCTCGTGGCTGCTTCTTCACTCCCTCTTCCTAAAGATGCCCTTCACAGCTTTGTGATACTTACAGGGAAGGTCAGCCATTTTTACTTATCTTTCCTTAGAGTCTGACTGAAGGCCTCCCCTGCCACCACCTTTCTGCCTCCAGGTTCTTCCTCTGTTGCTTCCCATAAAGACATACTCTCTCTGCCACTAATGGCCATCACCACGTGTCCAGCTGGATCTCCAGCTCCATCTACAAAATCTCACGTGGCAGCTTGTCCACCTGTCTGGTGAATGAGACGGCTATGAGTGCAGGGGTTTTGAAGGCCCCTGTTCACCTGTACAAGGGACAGAAGTCGAGTGAAATCAGCACCGCCTGTGTTCTTCACAGGCTCACGCCCACTGTTGAGAATATGGTCTTAGAAATAACAGCTCTATCTCTACTTAATTTAACAGACAAGTATATAATATACTGTCCTAATGTGCACGTGCAAGGCAGCGGGAGGAAGAACCAAGGAGTCACATGGTTTACAGGATAAACTGCCAGGGTTTCACAGAGTGAAGACAACCATCCCAGAAGAATGTTCATGTCCTGCAGTGCTCCGGCTCTTGGAGGAAGCGAGGGAGGAAGAATACCGGAACTCCAGCAGTCCTGTATTCTCTGAAGCAATCGGATATATAAACTGAGAACATTCTACAGAACTGGAAAACATTATCATGTTGGGAAAAATATAATGAGGAAACATCAAAAAATTTTGTTTTTCTCCTGGGGAAAAGAATTATCCTCAACAGTTAGATGAAAATCTTCAAAATTTTACCATAGCTAGTCTTATAAGTAAGCAAAATAAATGACTACCCAGATGATAAAATTCAAGTAATATCAGCAAAAACCTGAAGAGATGACCACAGGGCTAAAAAAAACTGAGGAGAAAGCTGGTGGGAGAAGGCATGCAGAAGCTCAGTGACCACAAGTCAGAAAGCTACTGGACTAGTCATCCTTGCTGGCCTGTTTGTAAGAGGCGGGGTGGGGGTGCCCGTTGGCTCCCCCCCAGCCTAAGGAGCAGCCTCTCTGGGCAGACCCACCCCTCCTGGCGCCAGGGCACAGAGTAACGCAGGACACCCCTTGCTGAGCTGAACACATAGCAAAGTTTTTAGAAGAACAGATGCCTACTCAAGAAAAACAAGCCGAAATTCCCCTCTGGGAAAAGCCCTCCACCTCATTTATGACCCAACTGGAGATTACAGAGAAGCCCAAATGTGCTCCAAACCAACAAAACAGAAAGCAACCCCAAGGGCAGATGGCAAGTCTATGGAGAAGAAAATGTGAGTGTGCCGTCATGTCAACAGATAGTCCAAGGGAACGGATCCTTCTGCGGCCCCGGAAGGGAGCGCATGCTGAGGCATGTCTGCCCTTCCAGCCACCCTGCCTCCGGGCCGGAGTCCGTGCTGTGGGCCCAGCGCCGGACAGGACACGGTTTCCCAGCTGTGATGACCGCACACGGGGCCCCCCCGGATGAGCTGAGGGCTGACTTCACACAGAAGCGCTGGCCGCAGGAGCTCCGTGACTAATACAGGGGAGAGTTCTTGAGAACTGACGCCCGTTTCCTCTTCAGAGTCACACACTAACGTTGCAGCCAAATTTTACTTAACTTTGTGTCATGATTCTTGCTCAGGAGCTTACGTCAGAGGTCAGCATGTAGAGCTTGTCAGAGAAACCAAACTGCCCTCTGGTGAATTGGGAGGAACTTATGCCTGCTGAAGCCAAGGAGCCTTTCCAGGAGTCCTGGATTTTTACAAAGTTAATTCTAGGTGTCTCTTCCTCTTCCTTCCTTTCCCTGAAAAGAGTTCAGGGTCCGGGAAGGAATTACTGCAAGAAAGCCAGCCCCAAATTATCAGATGGCCTGCGTCTCCTGAGCCGGCTCACTGGTTATTTTCCTAAGGCCACAGTGGTCTACTCAAGAATTGAAAATGTTTATGGAAATTTGGAGGGAACAGATAGAAGGAAGAGGGCCAGGAGATCAAAAACTATAAAAGAAATGAATAAATCATTTGCTTTCTTGTCCAATCACTTGATTCACTGCAAGGAAAAATCTTAGCCTGTTTGTTTATTTAATGAAACATAAGTTCAATAACCCAAGTTTCTAAAGAAAAATGAAGACATTTTATTTTGTCCAGCTGCTTTTCATCTTATGCTGCTGAAAAGACCAAAATTCAAAGCTGCTTTGTATGTTTGCAAAAATGAGATGTGGGGCGGCGGGGGAGGGGGTGGCGAGAGAAGCAAACGGGATTTAAATTGTTTTCTTCTCAGACAACTGGGCCTTAGTCTTTAGCAGAGAACTAGGCAAAAATCCAGCCATTCAAGGAATCCCACACACCCCCAACACACACACACACACACACACACACTTTTCAGAAGATAAGACAGTGAGATTTACGGCAGCTTGCAGGAATTCTGCTTGTGCGGGATTTCTTCCGAGGCCCTGCACCCAGAAGTAAAAGTTACCTACTGGCAGAATCTCTGAAAGCCCATCAGAGCAGCTGACACTTTTTTATGGAGTCTCAGAGTCAGCACCGTTGCTCTCATTTGGCCCAGCTACTCTTCTAAGTGCCTACGGAGCAGCTTCCAGGTCACAGAAGAAACTCATGGGTCTCGCCACGCGCCAGCAGAGGAGGGCACAAACGTCAACCAGCTCAGAGCTGGCTTCAGCCTTCCTTTAGGAGTGACGTGGGTGCTGGCGTCGACCCAGCACAAAGATTAGCTCTCCTGCTTCCACGCGGAGTTTGTCCGAAACAATACACGTTTTGAGAAACGTCTCAAGACAAAGAATCCATTTACAATTCCAACATGCCAGTTTTCACCATGCAAAAAAGCTGACTCCCCCCACCAAGATGCCGATATGATAATGACTATGAGAATTCTAGAAGAGATGGAACAGTAAAAAAAGAAAAAAGAACATGGATATTGCAATGATAACACATTTAGGCAAAATGCATTTTTAAGCCATCTAAAGTGTAAGTAAAATACATGAGCAGGCTTCGGGAGTTGGTGATGGACAGGGAAGCCTGGCGTGCTGTAATCTGTGAGGTCACAAAGAGTCGGACACGACTGAGTGACTAAACTGAACTGAAGACACATGAAAGTGTAAAATACATAAAATGTAAAATACCCTGGAATAAGAACAGAGAACAGCCTGGGAGAGACTATGCTACATCAAAGACACTCACATGCCCAGTGAAGCTTAAACCACTTCCTAGGCCAAACAGCTCTGATCTTTAGGGCCCGAGTTGATCTCCACGTCCTTAGTTTTTGGGACTCTGCTTTCTGTGTTGACTGACTTATATTAGGTGTAATTATAAACATTTTTCATAGGAGACGAACTGTCATTTGAATGACGTGAATTAAAGAGAGGTCAGGGAAAATGTGTGTATTTAAAACTTTCTGGTGAAAATTCAATTTCAGTGAAATTGAATATCAGTTTTCTTCAGAAGCAAAACACTCAAAATACAATAGATTTTTTTTAATCCTGATTTCATTTTAGAAATTTATGGACATAAAGAGATAAAGTAAAACATCAGAATATTTGGATAAATTACTTAAAGCAATTGTTTCAAACACGGAGAATTGGAAACCTTTTTTTAAAAAAAAGATTGCATGAAGAGACACAAGTGAAAGTGGAAGTGTTAGTCGCTCAATCATGTCTGATCACCCCCGGACTATAGCCTGCCAGGCTCCTCTGTCCAAGGAATTCTTCCCGCAAGAATAGTGGAGTAGGTTGCCATTCCCTTCTCCAAGGGATCTTCCCAACCCAGGGATCAAATCCACATCTCCTGCATTAAAGGCAGATTCTTTACCAGCTGAGCCACCAGGGAAGCCCAAGAATAAATAATCACCACTTGCTCCTACCACTGGGAGGCAGTAACCCAATACTCACCTAACTGGGGTGCTCAGTGGGTAACCTTGGGCCCAGCCACAAGGATCCGAAGTTCGTGGGGGTCACTGTACTAATTGGATCAGTCTTAGTAAACCTCTGACTTACGTAGGTTAAAACCATTGGCTTGATGAGGTCTACAGGGGTGATAACTTCAGAGGTGAGCATTCTTTTTTTTTTTAAACTGCAAAGGGGAGAGCAAATATTGAAAATGTTCATATTTGTTCTCAGATAACCATGCCTGCCGTGGATTATTAGGCAGAAAAAAGTCTCAGGTTATTTTAAGGGCAAACCAGATGAGCTTCAGGTTTCTAGGTACCACCAGAAGCTGGAGACAGTGAAGCAATTTCTGCTGTTTGTGATCGAATGACCTGAGCAGTCAAGCTATGTTTTGAAGGCAGCTGGTAGACTTTCATATATATATACATATATATATGATACTATATATATAACACATATATATATAAATAATAAATATGCCACCTGTATATATTTCCTGAAAAAATCACTAGAAGTTGCACTCCAATGAAAAGACAGGGAAAAAAAAACCCAAGCCCACTCAAAGCTCAAGGCTGCATTAAAAAAACAAAAGTAGGGGACCCTGAGGGCAAGCAAAGGTAAAACTGAAGGAAAACCACTCCTTCCCAGCATTTCCACACCTCTCCTCCATTTCTACCGACGTGTTCCACTTATTCTATACGGCTAAAGCCAAAAGCCACATTTGCTCTGCAGTCTTTCTCTATGTGAGGTCCCCTGGTCAAACACATCACTCCCTCTGATCCCAGGGGGCTTTCTGCACTATCCTCTCTACAGCATGCGCACAAACATGTACACAGGTAGTTCAGGATTCAGGCACCCAGGCCAGCGACAGAATACCACCCCACTCCAGAAGCTCTGGGGCCCCCTCCTTACACCCCACACCTCCAGGGGGAACCATCGTCCTGTGGGTCCCGGAGACGTAACAGAGAAGGTGACAGGCAGAGCCCACCCCTGGGAGAGATAGACAGGAGAGCAGTGTAGCCGTCAGCAGGCAGGCAGGTGGTGAGCGCCATGCAGGGGTCACGTAGGGAAGGGGCTTGTGGGGTCAGGAGATGGGTCTGGACCCTCCTGTGTCAAGTGGGCATTTGAGCAGAGACAGGAAGGGCCTGCAGGAGCGAGCCTGGGGACCATCTGGGGAAGAGGCCTCAGGGCAGAAGCACCAAGCACTGCAGGCCACGTGGTCGCAAAGAGCCGGACGCACCTCAGCGGCTGGCAACAACATTAAGTACAGGTGCCGGGTGCGCCTTCGTGGCTGGAGGAGAGTCAGCGAAGGGTGACTCCAGGGTTTTGCATTAGTTACTGGAAGAGTGGAAAAATGAACTGCTGCCATCAATAAGTACTAATTTTCTAAAGAGAAAACCTAGTAGTTACTTTAACACAGTAACGGCAAACCAATAAAAATGTCACGTGGGATCAAAGCCTGAGTGCGTCTCAAGGATAATTCTCCAAGCCCTATCCAAGCGCTATTCATCTGCTATTGATGCAGAGCAGTAAAACGCCTACCCTCCAAAGCCAAGGCTTCGGTTTGAACCCTAACACTGCCACTCTCAATAGTGTAGCAACAGCGAGTCAGCTAACCTTCCTGGGCCTCAGTTTACTTACCTGCAGGATGGACATACTGCATTGTTACTCTGAGGACTGTACAAATTCAGTCATTAGGACACTTAGCACTATGCCTAGGATGTAGTAAGCGCTCAGAAAGAGTTATCAACTTTATGATAAGCTAGACCTGCAGGAAACTCAGTATTTTCTTTCCACTTGGTATCAAGTGTCAAGGTAAGAAGGAGACAATAAAGGTATCTCTCTACATTTTTGGTAAAACTGCTACTGAAGACATGCCCATGGTTTTCAGATCCCTTTATGTGAAACTCACAAAACGAACTTTTCTGGATTTAGTTATCACAGGGAAATAAGTATTCTTTTATGGGAAAGTTACAGCTGCACCAGTCTTAGCTGGGATGGACCACACAGTGAGAAGCCTCTCATTTTGAATTAATTCGCCCTGTTGTCTGTTTTGCCCTAGCTGCAGGAAACATGAAGGGAAGCGTGTCCTCATCTGGAGCACCTCGGCCAGCTTCCTGACGGTAACAGCCTTGCCCTCCGTTATTTCACGCTCTCCCTCTCCCAGCTTTACCACCCGGGTTTCCCGGTTTGAAGCTGACTCCACACCATGTCCCGGCAGCCCTTCACCTTTTGACAGCTCTCTCACAAGGAGCCTGCTGGCATTTTTGCCCTCAGGGCCCTGGCTCCCAGCGACAGTCCTCTGGGGTGCCCGTCTCCTGTCTGGCTGACTGCCCACCACCTGCTCCCGAGCCACAGGTTCTCAGAGCCAAGGAAGGCTGCGCTGTCCCAGAAATGGCACGCCCTCCACTTCCTATGTTGTCCATCAGGGCCACAGACATGCTTTCTTTCCTGCTGCAGTTATCCTAGTAAGCTCTGTTCTCGTCTCGCTGAAAATGTCACCACCATGCCCCATAAAGTCAGAGCGAAAAAGCAAAAGCAAGCAGGAAGCTGGCCTATTAAGTCTCTTCTCTGAAGACCAAGCAGGATGGTGATTTACTTTATTCTCTATTGTTTTAGGTTAAAACCCCTTCATTGAGCTGGGCGAAGGGGGAAAGACTCTTCCTATGTTTCTGGTTGCTCTTGTGTGAGCTTATTCACAGGATAATCTGATATTCTGTTTTCAGTGTTGGGCTCCCTGGTCCTCATGTCCCATTAAACAGACTCTCCTGCTAACCAACCAGCTTCCACAGTGTGCAAAGGTGTTGTCAGGATAAACGGCAAGGTCTACAAAGTGCTTGGAATTCTCTGAATAAAAAGCACAGCAGAAGAACAGAGTGTTAGCACGATATTATGCTCATAAGGTGTGGGTGGAATGTGCAAAGAGAGATCATGTCAAAGATGTAAGGAAACTTGAAAGTCTGAGACTTTAAAAGGCGAAGCTTGTTAAAACGCCCAGCTGTTTGACAGGAGAAAATCAAGCAGTTCTCCCGTCTCAAAGATGTAACGCCACTGTCTCATCACCGACTGCCCCGCACAGTCGCTTCTTCCCGCACCAAGCTGTCAGAGGAGCCGAGAGAGCGCCATATGTGAAAAGCTGCTGCACAGATGCACCATAAAACGACAGTCTGATCACGAGGGGAAAGAAACAATGCTTTTTTGCCAAAAACAGCACCTACAGTCATGGGTTACCTGAAGGACCCAAATGCAACAGCCCGGTGCCCAGGCAATGTTCACCTCTTGTTCGTGGATACGGCATGAGGCTGTGGGTCCATGCGAGTTGGGGAAATGAAGCTGAGACATCAGCTTAGACCTGGGACTCTGCAGGGCCTGCGTACCGATGGAAAAGGAAGCTAGAAGGATCTATTCACTGGAAAGAGAGACTGCAGGCAGCACACGCTTCCCTGGTCTCTCGGTGAAAAGAAAGATCTCTGAGGAGTAAAACGTGATGACTGCATGGATTTGGGATCTAATTTAACACTGGGTCTGAGCAGTGTGGGAACGCACCGCTGGGGCAAAAATAGCCCAAGGATGGTTCACAGGGAGGTGCTGCTCCTGGGCCACCTGCCAAAAGCAAAATAACACCCATCTGGAGGAACGTGGACACCACCTAAGCCACACGTGCTTCCCAGTGAAAAGGTATCAATGTGAAAAATGACGAAATGGGAGGCAAATACGCACAGAGGCTTTGTATATACAGCAAACCAAAGACTAGCACTCCCCCCACTTCAAACACTAGGACAAGAGAAAACAGTGACAGGTCTACCTGAAATGCTTCGAGAGGAAAGGGCTGAGAACCACAAAGCAAAAACATTATGAAGAAAGAGGCAGGCAGATGTGAAAAAGAACCAAATCATGGCTTCTGGAAACGGACATATAGTTACTGAAAACAGACAAAGAAAGAAGCAGCATATTGGATGACGGAAAAGAGAGAGAACTGGCAAACCAGCAGGTGGAATGGACGATTACCTAGAAACTGAACTGAAGAGTCGGGACACGGGAAGGAACTGTTAAGGGACAAGACGCGCAGACGGGCCGCCAGCACGTGCCCTGTCTGAGCACCAGAGGAGGGGATAAAGAGCATGGATGACGGAGGCGACGGCAGAGGCTGCTCAGGACTGTTGAATGTCACGACCTCTCACATCGCGGGAGGGCACCAGTTCCCAGCAGAATAAATATCCACACACTTGATATTTAATTAATTCTGCACTTGTCAGGGGGCTCAGAGAAACAGAATCAATAATATATATATAAAGAGGATTCTTATAAAGAAGTGCCTCATGTAATCATCATCTGTCCCAGTTTGGGGGTGAGGGCTGGAGGCTGCTGTAGACACAGGAAGAGCTGATGCTCCAGCTGAGGCCGCGGGCAGGATTCGCTGAGGGAGGGTCAGTCCTTCCTTCTCATCAGGCCTTCAGCCAATCAGATGACGAGCCCCAGCCACACCCTGAAAGTGAAAGTCTCTCCGACATCTCCGACTCTTTGTGACCCCATGGACTACACAGTCCATGGAATTCTCCAGGCCAGAATACTGAAGTGAGTAGTCTTTCTCTTCTCCAGGGGATCTTCCTGACCCAGGGATCAAACCCGGGTCTCCTGCATTGCAGGTGGATTCTTTACCAGCTGAGCCACCAGGGAAGCCCATGAAGGGCAATCTGACTGCCTCAGTCTGCCAGCTGACAGATGAATCCCATCCAGAACACCCTCACAGAAACACCCAGAATCATATTCTACCAAATGGTCCAGTCAACACATAACAATGAAAGTAAACATCACAGACTTTAAGTGAAATTACAGAATGCCAAAAGACAAAAGAAAAATGTTAAATAACCAGAGAAGGAAGACATTTGAACTGAGAAGGAACAAAATGGGCCTAGAGGAACTTCTTCACTGGTCAGAAAATATTTATAGTATCTTCAAAGTGTTGAGGAAAAATAACTGTTAACAGAATTTTTTTTTTACTCAACCTATTATTCAAGAGTATGGGGAAAAATAAAGACTATTATAGGAACTCTAGGACTAAGAGACTTTTCGACTCCCAGCTCAGAATGTTTCTCAGGAGATGGAAACTGCATTCAGAAAGAAGTGGTCACCTGAGTAACAGTAGCAAAAGCATGAGGAAATCGAAGAAGGCACACATACGAGTACTTCTGAGAAAGAATCACTGAAACATAATTATTCCTCCAGTTTCACTGCTGTCATTGGTATTATTGTTGGTGATGGTGGTTAAAACAAAACCACTCTGCATTTACTAGATGTAGTGTTAGTCAGTCAGTCGTGTCTGACTTTTTGCGACCCCATGGACTGGAGAGTCCGCCAGGCTCCTCTGTCCATGGAATTCTCCAGGCAAGAATACTGGAGTGGGTTGTCATGCCCTTTTCCAGGAATTTACTAGTGGGTAACAACTAAAATGTTGACAAAGATCTACATCATCCAAAACTTTTAATGGAAGTTTGATGTTACAACAATTCAAGAGGGATTTGGTAGTAGTAATGTGGAATATATAGGTGTACCTTACTACCTAGCAACTTTACTTCATGAACAATATTTTTTTTTAAAAAAGAAGGATATCATCTTATAACATTTAAAAGCACAACAATGCTCTGTATTATACAGAAAAATATATATACATACAATAGAAATTTTAAAATGTGAAAGTAAACAAAAGCTGCTAAATTTAGGTGAGTGGATTCTTATGGTGTGGGCAGGCAGGAAGTGGGATTGATTATGGGGACACAGGATGACCTATTTATATCTTTTATGATTTACTTTTTAAAAAAAATCTGCAGAATATGACTTCTAAATTTATAAGACCACAAATTATAGGCAAAAAGGCTTTCTCTAGAGATTTTATTTCCATTTTTCTGATACTTCATTTGCAAAGATGACATATTGAGACTGTAAAATGCATACTGCAATGAAATGTTGGCAGCGAGGTATGAAAGAGCAGTGGGATTTAAACAAAGCCCCATGTGTTTGGTGTAGATCAGGATAATTGATGCCTATTGATACCTAAGGACTTCATTCCAGTCCTTTCCATCTCCAAATTCTCTTAATCATTATGATGGCAATCACTCAAAGGGGGCACTGGTAGTAACCACCTTTTACTGGAAAAGAACAAAGTGCAAAATGAAGCAACCTGCCCGTGAGATGCACCTTGACCCAAAGGCAACCCATCTGACTCCAGAACTAACTATGTCCATTGGGCTAAATCAAACAGTCCCCACACAGGCACGAGACCACTGCACCTGGCCTCTAGTTTCTGACTATGTATTTTAAGACAAGCTTACGAGCAAATGGATCAGCGTGTGTATCTCACAATGATGACCAAGGCAGATTAGACTTAGATCTCTGGCCACTGGCCTGCAATCAGTTCAGCCAGACTGTTCCCTAAACAGGGCCCCCTGTGCGGACAACGGCCTCCTACACATCCTGCTTCCAGCAACGCTTTGTCTCTCCTCTCTGTGCCATCCCAGATCCCAACACACATACCATGAAGCATGACGGAAGTGTAGGCTCCCCACCCTAGTTCACAGGCAGAAAAACGAAACCCAGTACTGCCTGCTTGGGTTAACTGAGGATTAATCAGATAACGTACCCTGAGTGTCCAACACTTGCCAAGATGTGTTCAATTGATGCCTACTCTGATGTCACCTTACCTTTTTACAGAGGAAAACAGTTGCTAGTGAGCTATTGTGGAACCCAGTGATGAGCCTGTGTCCTAGCTGTCATTCACTATTACTGAGGTGAGTGAATCATTCATTCATTTACTAGTAACTGTGTACTGATAAAGTGCTAATTTCTACCCTGGGCACTAGGAATAACGTCCATGATATTCTAGGGGACCTGTTTTGGAAATGTTCCTGGATATGTCACTTTTAAAAATGCTTCTATTCTGCAGTCTTTTTAGTTGTACAGAACTACAGAAATAAGGTGCCAGGCTTCCCAGGCACTGTCACCTGTTTGCTCTACTGCTAACACTTCACAACTTCTTAAAGAAGTTGGCATTGGTACTAAACTACTAACCAGATCACATTTCTCACGTTCTACTTTGAGGACTATTCTGAAAGCACCTCTCTTGCTCGTCTTTGATTTTCACCCAAGGTGTCCCCACGTCAACCCTCTGCCTGCAGTGGCAAGTAGGGAGAGCTAGAAGAGATCAAAGTTATCACTTCAGTCTGTGTACCTGAGCCTCAATTTCTGATCTCCTAAGTGGGAACAATGTGCTCTTGCAGGTAGTGTAGATATTGTCACACAGAAGGCTCTCCAGGTTATTGTATTGTTTTAACACAACAAATAACACAGCATAGGCCACTTACTAAATTAGCATCAATCGCAGAGCTAAGTAAACAAAAAGCTGGGATTCAAATGGAGATGCTCTGATTCCCTAGTTTATCTTCAACAAGAACATTACTCATTATCTTCATTTATAGATGAGAAAATAGAGGTTCCATGTGATAAGGCCAACTTGATTTTTATTCTAATGAACATCCCATCTAGGACATGGACAAATTACAGAGGCAGTATTACCTACATTTATGCACACACAAGCAAATGGGGATGAACTTATGTAACCAAAGAGTTGACTGTGACTTTCGGATGGTGACTTATCACTTCCCTATACCTCCAGGTTCCCTAACTCAGCAGTGTTCACAAGACTGGAAAAGGTCAGTTTTCATCCCAATACCAAAGAAAGGCAATACCAAAGAATATTCAAACTACCACACAATTGCACTCATCTCACACACTAGCAAAGTAATGCTCAAAGTTCTCCAAGCTAGGCTTCACCAGTATGTGAACCGAGAACTTCCAGAAGTTCAAGCTGTATTTAGAAAAAGCAGAGGAACCAGAGGTCAAACTGCCAACATCCCTTGGATCATAGAAGAAGTAAGAGAGCTCCAGAAAAACATCTACTTCTGCTTTATTGACTACGCCAAAACCTTTGATTGTGTGGATCACAACAAACTGTGGAAATTTCTTCAAGAGATGGGAAAAATTTTCTGAGAAATCTGTATGTAGTTCAAAAAGCAATAGTTAGAACCAAACATGGAACAATGGATTGGTTTCAAATTGGGAAAGGAGTACATCAAGACTGTATATTGTCACTCTGCTTATTTAACTTATATGCAGAGTACATCATGTGAAATTCCAGGCTGGATGAAGCATAAGCTGGAATCAAGATTGCTGTGAGACATATCAATAACCTCAGATGTTCAGATAAACCTTATGGCAGAAAACAAAGAGGAACTGAAAAGCCTCTTGATAAAGGTGAAAGAGGAGAGTGAAAAAGCTGGCTTAAAACTTAAACACTAAAAAAACTATGATCATGGCATCTGCTCCCATCACTTCATGGCAAATAGATGGGAAAACAATGGAAACAGTGACAGACTTTATTTTCTTGGGTTCCAAAATCACTACAGATGATGACTGCAGTAATGAAATTAAAAGACACTGCTGCTTGAAAGAAAAGCTATGACCAAGCTAGACAGCATACTAAAAACCAGAGACATTTCTTTATTGACAAAGGTCTGTCTAGTCAAAGCTATGGTTTTTCCAGTAGTCATATATGGATGTGAGAGTTGGACCATAAAGAAAGCTGAGCGCCGAAGAATTGATGCTTTTGAACTGTGGTGTTGGAGAAGACTCTTGAGAGTCCCCTGGACAGCAACTCCTATCCAATAAGTCCATCCTAAAGGAAATCAGTTCTGAATAGTCATTGGAAGGACTGATGTTGAAGCTGAAACTCCAATACTTTGGCCACCTGATGTGAAGAACTTACTCATTGGAAAAGACCCTGATGCTGGGAAAGACTGAAAGCAGGAGGAGAAGGGGATGACAGAGGACGAGATGGTTGGAAGGCATCACCGACTCGATGGACATGAGTTTGAACAAGCTCTGGGAGTTGGTGATGGACAGGGAGACCTGATGTGCTGCAGACCATGGGAAGGCAAAGAGTGGGACATGACTGAAAGACTGAACTGAACTGAATACTTGCAGGTGGCGCTGGTGATAAAGAATCTGTCTGCCAAGGCAGGAGACTTAAGAGATGCAGGTTCCATCACCGGGTTGGGAAGATCCCCTGGAGGAAGATATGGCAACCCACTCCAACATTCTTGCCTGGAGAATCCCATGGACAGAGGAGCCTGGTGGGTTACAGTCCATAAAGTGATAAAGAGTCGGACACGGCAGAAAGCAATTCAGCACACTTGCATGAAATATTGTCTATAGGGTAAAATGGACAGATCAGGGTAATTTATTTGAAATGGGTTATTTTCAAAAAATGGTTTTACAGTCTCTCAGGAAAATGGCAGAAATAATATAAGACTCTAGATTCATTGCAAATTTCTGACATAATCCATGTTTATAAATAGTAATGTTTACAGAAAAAAGCATCCCAAATTCATCCAATTCTTATAGACCAAACTCATTGGAACAGATGAGGCAGACAAGCATGCATTTTCACATCAACTATAACTAAAGATCTCACAGTAAAGACTGAGCTAATTTTTAAACATTTTAAAAGCAATTTTGCATATTGGGACATAGTTTCCTTAATTTTAATTTTAAGTCTTCTTAGTATTTCACCAAGTTACTCTATCAATTTTTCGGTGATATCTCATTTTAAATGGTTTCATAGTTTATGTTATTTGTGTCGGAAAGCATTCTGATATTAATTATATCTTTTTGATATGAGGTCTTACACATATTTATGAAATAAAAAAAAGCACAAACCTAAAGTTTTTTTTACAAGCTTGAAAGCAAAATCTATTTTTTTCCCCTTAAGTTTATACTCAAAATTCATTGTGAGTCATTATCTGCCTGACATGTTCCACAGACAGATATCAATGTATTTCAATATAAGATGTCACTTCATATCCTTGGGGTGTTACACAACATACAGCAGATGCATATAACATCTTAAAAAAAAAAAAGCCTGAATTCTGAAGCATGTTCTGCCCAGAGTTTGGACAGGGGATGTAAACCAGTATTCTCTTTTTGGTACTTTGAGTCACTTATTTTTGGTAAGTTCCTAGTAATGAGATTCCTGACCTAAAGGGTACAAGTGTTTTTATTTAAAAGTATTATTCTGATTTACAATATATTATTGGGAATTTTTCAGGATAACTATTCCCCTGCAACCTCCTCTGGATTCAGTTTCATTTTAGAATAGCTTTTGCTAGTTTTACAGGATGCGAATAGTAGTTCGTTGGCATTTTAATTATCTTTTATATCAATTTTTACCAATTTTAATTATCAATTTAATAATTTTTCCAAAATGATGAGCGCAATAAGAATAATCTCTTGACACCAGAGGCACTTAGAGTTGTGGGAAAGTTCATGTTATGGTTTCTTTACGTAAAGTGTCTTTGAATTTTCTTTACACACATTCTTTATTTTTAATTACTTGTATAATGTGCTGTATATATTGACCCTTGACCATCACATTTATCACAGACGTTTTTCCATGATTATTTTTTCTTCTCTAGTTGTACTTTAGTTGTATTGATTTTCACTACAAAATTCAGGTCTTTGCACTTTTAATTTGTAATTCCTTAAAATGCTTCCTTTAGTATAAAACTGTCAGTTTTGAATAGCTAACTCATATCCTTTTAAAACTAATAACAGTTTTATACTTTTCTTGACTTAATAAATGCCTGATATAGATATGATTAGAAAACTTACTTCATTCCCATTAAACCACTACTTCCCCATAAATGAGTTTAATTAACAATACAGAATTCAGTCAAATAATGTTAAAACTCAGGCTTGGCTTATTGGTTAAAACAACACTTATCTTTACTTTTTTCTAGTTCTTTATAAACATTTTTACAGCTTTGAGGTTATTGTTTATTACATGAAAATCTCCTTGCAACTGTTTCAACACAGTCCAGCATAAGATTAGGGGCATGCACTCAAACAGTGCTTCTCACTTAGTGACTGGTACATGCCTCTCAGCTCCAAGGGGTAAGAAAGACATATCAGAACTGATCCTTGCACTCAAGTTATTTTTCAATTTGCTTAGAAGGCCAGGAAACACCGAAAACCAAGACAGAAAACCACCAGCACAAAAGGAATCAGCAGGGGATCTTCCCAATGCAGAGATCAAAGCCAGGTCCCCCGTTACAGGCAGATCCTTTACTGACTGAGCCACCAGGGAAGCAAAACAAAGAAAGAATCAGATCTTAAATGTCCGGTTGGGAAAAGGACAAGAACAGGGTGAGGATACTAGTTAGCTGACTCGCCTCAGATTTATTCTCTAAATGCTGTTTTATAAACATGAGTTTAAAGCAGACCCAGTAAAACAGGCCATGAGAAATTAATAGAGGAGAAACTGAGACCTTAGGAAGTAAATTCAAGACCATTAAATTAACATTGGGGCCCACAACGTCAAATTATCTGCTCTGCTTTACTTTCAAAGAAAGTGGCTGTAGGATCAAATATGTTTGAGCTCCCAGGCAAGTAAAGTCATGAGGAAAACGTAAGCTCACAGTGTGCACGTGATTGAAAAAAGACCATTTGCTAGAAGAAAATGGATAGGCCTGGACAGTTATGTTCAAAACTCAAACTTACACTCAGTAACATCCCCAAAGCACACAGGATAAAAAGCATCCTCTCAAAGCAAAGCAATCACACAACTCAAGAGTGAAATCCATGCAGGAAACAAAGTCACACAGGGCCAGAGAGCCACATTTCTGGTCTTTTAACTTGATTTTAGGACAGTATTTAAAATAGCTAATATGTTGGAAATAACTATGCATAAGAACTAAGGTATGATCATGACTGCTTGAAGTGGTTGTTAAAAATTACACTTTTCAAAGTTTTTTTTCAATAAACAGTAAATAAAGTTTACTGAATACTTTCTCACATCCATTATGATGATCACCAGGTTTTTCTCCTTCACTAGAGAATATGGTAGATTACATCAACATTTGTCAGCTGAACCATGCACAACTGTCCATGCAACTTGGTCTTAATTTTTTAAAAAATTCTGTCAGTCCAACATAGTATTCTTTAAAGAATGATTGCTTATGTATTCATAGGAGAGACTGGTTTACAATTTTTCCCTATGTCCTTTCCTGCCATTTCCTTTAATATCAGAAATATGACATGAAGATCCTTGTAAGTGCGTGTACCACTGACCTTTCACAATTAATAAAATTAGCCCCCCTGACTTATGCCACATACAAAAATCAGTTCAGATAGGGAAAAGCCCTTAACATTAAAAAGACAACTTTAAAATGCTTAGAAGAAAGTTTAGGATAGTATACCTTTAGGATCTGTAAGAACAAATCATAAACATAATGGTAACAGAAGTGAGAACTTTAAAATTAAAAAATTCTGTTCATTAAAATGAATAATAAATAATTCAAATGAAACAACTTACAACAGCAAGAAGATACTTATGAATATAAATATAAATAGGAAAGAACAAATATCCCAAATATTAAAAAACTGCAAATCTGTTACGGAACACATAAAAAAACCCAATAGAAAATGAGCAAAAGAAATGCCAGACACCCCCCAGAAAATAGTCAAGGCCCTCCTTCTTAAATATGAATCTTTTGCTCCAAAAAGGCCCAGTAGCATTTAATTGTCAGTTCTACTTTTATTATTTACACTGGTTAGGGACTTGGAACACAGAAGTGTTGAGATGGCTCTTGCCCTGAAAATGGATACACAAACCATTGGAAAATATTAAGTGCTAAGCTACCTAAGACTTGAGGAAAGTGCTTTGGGTTCTGGACTCCTACTTTGTCATGTGGTTTCTAACATCATGGCATGAATGTGTACTCTGGAACTCTAAGGGTTGTATTTTTTTTCCCCCTTTCAAATATTTTTCTTCCAGTGAACTTCAGAGTCTCTGTTTCTGCTAACACCACCACTGTTGTTTCAAAGTCAAGGACATGATAGAAATACTTATGTTTTCTTGTCTGTGCCAAAGGAAGTAGTTAGATACATGGGTTGTAGTAACAGACTGTTCACAGTAACTACTACCAACAGTTCTACAAAGGCAGAGATGAGGGGCAGTTATCTGGAAAGTAGCAAATCTCACAACAGAAAAGAGATGCAGAGGAGTACACAATGCACAGAGGTTCAAGAAGTCCAATGCTGAAATCTGAGTGCCCACTTCACTTTCGGGAAGGGTGTATGTGTGTGTGGTTTGACCCGCCTGTGAAGAGGCACCATAATTGGGAAATAGAATTACATTATCCTGAGGGACCAGATGGAGAGGCAGAAGTGTGTGAGCGCTCAGTCGCTCAGTCGTGTCCGACTCTTTGAGACCCCATGGACTGTAGCCCACCAGGCTCCTCTGTTCATGGGATTCTCCAGGCCAAGAATACAGGAGTGGGTTTCTATTTCCTACTCCAGGGGATCTTCCCCATCCAGGGAGCAAACCAGCACCTCTCTCACACATCTCGCACATTGGCAGGCAGGTTCTTTACCACTAGAGCTGGCAACAGAGTGCAGCTCAATGCAAAGCCTGCAGGTTAGGACTTCTCATGTGTGCCCTTACCACTGTGTGCTTTGAGCAAGTGACTAGCCCCCTCCCCCCAGTTTCCTCATAGGTAAAGTGAGGATAATAATAGTACTGGTAAAGCTGCTATGAGAATCAAGTGAGTTAATGCACATTAGAGGTAATACACATGAGAACTAAGTTTGGCGCATACAAAGCACTCAGTTAAGACACAGCTATTATTGTTACCGCCATCAAACACCACCACCCTCATCACCATTATCACCACCGCCGCCACCACCATCTCATCATTTTCACCTCACCACGACCTACCGTGATCCTTATCACCATAATCTTTATCAACCATATCACCATCATCATCATCCATGGGCTATTTCTTTCAGTGGAGAAATTATTAAATTATAAAGTCATTAAGAAACAACAAATCCAAAATTGGCAACTAAAAGCTCGTAAAATATTAAACGGACCTCAAATATTCCCAGCTGAAGGCATTTCTTATTTACTTTCCTACTGGCACACTCACAAACTAATTCTGATCCCCTCTCAAACCTAGTTTCTTTACAGTTTTATTAGTGTATGAGAAACATTTCCCCTTCAAATGAATGCTTTTTAGTATTTACCTTCTCTGACACTAAATGGGCAAAGAGAAACACCACCTGTTGATTCAGAAACGCCTCACGTTTCCAGCTCAAACCCTGAGGCTTACTCTTTCCTTAGCATTCATCAGCTACTCACATTTCCTGAAGTTTTCTGGACGGTGTTTAGGGGGAGTATGTGAGATGTGGGGTTGCTGAGCCTGGCTTCCTGGTCCTCCCTGACTGACAGGCTTCTGCGGGAGCCATCTGAAGAGGGAGCCGACTTGACAGAAGGCAGGCCGAGTGCGCGGGAGGCGTGTGGGCGCTGTGCAGGGTTGGAAACCCGGAACACGCTTCTTTTCCGTGAAGGGAGACACTGACTGAGGCGGTGGAGGATGAGAGCTGCAGTGCGTGTAGAGACCACGAGCGCACTGGAATGATTAGGAGGAATTATCCAAATTTAAGTCCTGAAATTGAAGTGGTCGGAACGGGCAAGTGACAAGCAAGAAAGGACTGGAGTCCTGAGGAATTTTCAAGGATTCGGAAGACTGCAGTTGAGGGAAACAAGGCTGGCGGAGACGGTGGAGGGAGTTCCGAGGGGTTGGGGGTGGCCTTGGGAGGCCCCACGTCCACGTCCACCCCTGGGCCATGGTGGACAGAGGGGATGGACCGGAAGCACTTAGCTTCAGCTTCCGGTTGGCCCTGGAAAGTTTCGGGTTACAGCTTACGGGTGCCTTTGGTTCCTTTTCAGACGCCATCTTTCGCCTCCTGTCTGAGGCGCAAATTTGAGCTTTAGTTCACAGTTGTCGCTGAGGCTCTGGGCTGGCTTCTTTCAAGTGTCACACAGCCGAGAGCGCCTCCCGGGGGGAAGCGGGCAGATGCGCAGCCATGATTTGTGGGTGCCATTTCTGTGCACAGAGCCCTGGGTGCTCGCTCACAGGAGACCACTCTTCCTCGACTGCTCACCCGGGGATGGCAGTGCTGTATTCACGTTCATGAGGGGCCCTAAGTCTCCTTAACACATTCATTCACCTTTCCTGCTTTTATGCTTTCCAGAGTCAGTGTAGCAAGTGCTTTCATGGCGACTCCAGTGGCTCCTGCCTCCTGGGGGCAAGGGTCACACCTGTGTTGCCCCTTCCCCTCAAGAGTGACTTGCTCTGATGGATGGAATGCAGCAGAAGGGGGTGGAGAGGCCGGCCTGGCAGTGTTTCCGGAGAGTGAAGGAAGGGCAGGAGAGATTGTGAGAGGCCTAGAGCCAGAAGACCCTGCAGAGCTGCACCCCAGCGCCTCACCCACAGGAACCCAGAGACAGGAAGTGTGTGCCCCTTTAGAGTGCCAGGATGTGGGGTCTTTTGTTACACAGCCATGGGGTAATCAAGCTAACTGGTTCTGTCATCTATACCCTCAAAGAGTCTTAATTAATGCATCAACTTGTCAGGAGTACTAAAACTTCTCAAGTGCTCATTCCTTCAGGTTAGAACACTAAGAGACTCCGAGCATATCATTTCTGCTGCCAGTATCTGTAAGGAAATAACCTTGGAAGAGACGCTACTTGAAATATGAACTACACTACCTGGAGTTATATATCCTCTGATGATTTTCTTTCATATTTGTGGGAAAGTTACCAAAATTATATCAATTTAGCAAATTTCCATTCATTTCTTATATATACTAAATGTATGTATGTATCCACGTGTAACAACTCTTAATGTGTAAATCATTTTACTAAAAAAAAGACCTACTGTTATAATTTGAGAGAAATATGAATAGTCTTTAAGCTGATTATCAATGAAATGTTTCTGTGAACAATATATGTAACTATATTACTTGAATTTTAGGTAACCAAGACAATCAGAGTTGTTAGAAACATATCTAGTATCAATGTTATATTGTCTTGCATCTTTATTGTTTAGTCGTTAAGTTATATTTGACTCTTTTTGTGACCCCATGGACTGTAGCCAGACAGGTTCCTCTGTCTAAGGGATTATCCAGGCAAGAATACTAGAGTAGGTTGCCATTTCCTTCTCAAGGGGATCTTCCTGACCCAGGGATCAAACCCACATCTCCTGCATTGTAGGTGGATTCTTTATCACTGAATCACCAGGGAAGCCCATTGCATCTTTAACAAGTCATATGGTGTACTTAAGACATTCATTCCCAGGGAGTTTGTAGGTTAGGTTGAAGGAATGCACTTCACACGGTCTTGGATAGGTAAACTGGCAGAGTCTACCTTTGGACTCTATTCAGGTAGCTTAACCTCTACAAGGTAGGGGGATCAAACTCTCGATAGAAAGGGCAACTAATGGTGTCTCATCAGACAAATTCTAAAGGAGGAACTTTATTTCTCACATGGAAGACTCCCATGAACAGCTTTCCTTTACCTAAGCTAAGTATACACTTTTGTTTTTGTTTTAAATAAAAATGTAAGAACTCACAGGTCTTATTTCTTAAAGGATAATCACAATTTTAATCTTAGTGTTTAGTTTTCCTTTTTTTCTCCACCATAGATGCTAATTTGGAGAAGGAAATGGCAAGCCCCTCCCATGGACAGAGGAACCTGGTGGGTTACAGTCCATAGGGTCTCAGAGAGTCAGACACAAGTGATCATGCACATATGATGCTAATTTGCTTAAATTTAAATGAATTTCAATAATTAATTAAGGACTTATTAAAGTTTTGGATAACTTCCTTTCAGTGATAGAATCTCATCTAATTCACAATAGTAAAGTATTCCTGAGAGTTTACAATGCTGCTATACTTAGAAGAGCAGAAATACTAATGCCTATACATGCTTTCCATATTGATATAAGCATAGTTACAATTGACTAGAAATAAGAAAACACAGACAATAATTCTTCTACAATCATTTGCTTCATTTTCATGATTTAGCACAGCCCAAGCATGTGCAACTAGTGAGATACATAATTTAATGTACATACCAAGGCTGCCAAAGGCACTAGATCTTAATCACATTGTAACCTACTGCCAGGAAGATAGCATAAGTGACGGTAGAACTGAACCTCCAATGATTTTTTTGAAGCACAGATTGAAAACATCTTCCCAGAGAACGAACTAGAACAAATCTTCATACAGAGCAATGAAGACCTACTACTCCTGATGCTAATACTAACCTGTGTGCTGTTGGAGAAAGCTACTTTAAGGGTAGTTTTTTTTTAATATATATATTTAAATTTTAACATAAGAGTTCTTATAGGTATGGACAACCAAAACATACTTTATATACATATGTGTGTGTATCTTTTTATTATTATTTTTGGTGGCTAAGCACATGGATTTTAGATTCAGAAAGCTGCAACTCCATTTCAGTTACAGTGTGAACTTGGACAAGTCCTTTAACCTCCTAAAGCTTCAGTTTCTTCACCTTCAGAATGGCAGTAACAAGGAGATCTTATTCATTGTGTTGTTTTAGGAATTAATTAGATAAAACATGTAAAACACTTAGCTGGTCACCCTTTTGGAGTCAAGAAAAGAAATCTGTCACTCCCATCTGAACACCTACCTTACTGCAAATCATTTAATCAATCTAGAATTAGAATATCTGGGACACAATAAATAAGCTTCTCACAAGGGGCCTGTGTGTCTTGACTATGATCTAGAAATATTACAAAAAGTAGCTTTTTATTTCAATAATGTTTGTATTTAAAATTGAATAAAAACCCCAAGCAGTTAAATAGAGTTTATATAGACAGACATGCTTAGTTCTTTGAATATTTGAACAGTATCTGAAGTCCTATAAAGGCTAACCATGTTCAAACAAAAGTATTGGGCAGTTTGTGATGAGTACAAAAGGCAACTGCCGTTCACAGCCATCTTAGAAGGCTTGTTTCCTTAGCGCCATTATTGAGAATCAGCTTTAAGAGGGGAAAAAAAAGTTTGAAAGTGACGTCAATTATACACACAGCTGCACTGTGGCAGAGAGCCACAGCTGCCAGTGCCTTGGTATCTGAGAGCAGTGGGCATATGATAATCAGTGTTGGTATTTCTGTTTCTAAGTCAGTAAAGGATGCTGGAGCTGTGCTATGTTTTTTCAATAAAACAATATGTATCCATGGTCAGTAAGCTTTAAAAAATTTCTCTTTGTTTTCTTACAGATAATTTTAATATGAAGTCATCATGATGTATACTATAAATATTTTACAAGTTTACCTGTCAATCATATTGCAATAAAGTTTAAATTGGGGCTTCCCTGGTGGCTCAGACAGGAGAGAACGTGCCTGTAATGGGAGAGACTGGGGTTCGATCCCTGAGTTGGGAAGAGCCCCTGGAGGAGAAAGTGGCAACCCACTCCAGTATTCTTGCTTGGGAAATCCCATGGACAGAGGAGCCTGGCAGGCTACAGTCCATGCGGACACGGAGAGTCAAGCCACTACTGAGCAACTAACACTTTCACTTTTTGCAAAGCTAAAATTAAAAAATAAATATCCCTCTGTGGGAAAGAAAAAATCTCCTTGCAAATACTAGTGTGGTTTCGGTTTTACTGTTTATCCATAAGTTAGGAGTGTTAGGAAAAAAGTCCAAATCCATGTCTTGGAAATGTTCTGCATCTATCTTAGATATTAAACAACAAGCAGAGAGAGACAGCCACTCCCCACCTCCCCCCACCCTCTCTTCTGGAGGTGACTCCATTGAGGATAGGGCAAAAAGCAGAAATGAATTCCTAAAAATATTTTTCTACTGAACTTCTCTGAAGAGGTACTCTTGTCCTCTGTTTACAGGAAATCAGGAGGCGTTGACCTGACACAGATCTGGGGATAGCAGAAAAGTCAAGTCTGAATCTTTCTGGGCTTCGCTAAAAGTGGCCAGCATCCTCATGAAAAACAGCACTCTTAATGAGATCACTTAGTAGCAATTATTACTTCATGCTAATAGGGTCCTGACTCTGACCGTATTATAAAATAATAATTACAAGTTATCAACTTTAAAGTACTTAATTACACTTACTTATAAGACTCATAAAATAAACAGTCGCCCTGGGGAAATAAGGTCTTTGAAATGATCCCATAGCTGGGCATCTGAAGAAAAAGCTCCCTGTGTTTAAACAAGCCTTTGTCAGCAGACTTCTCTCTCTAAATGTCATTCTACCGTCACTCAGAAACACTGCTATTAGAATCACTCTTTTCCTTAAAATACAGCACAAAAAGCAGGGTGTCTAGTCTTCATTATCAAATAAGCTTCAAAGCTGTTCTTCACCTAGTAATTTGGAAGAATGGCTGATAAACAGTGATTTAAACCAGGGAACGATAGGGTTTCATGTTTCGAAAGGCAGTAGGGGGAAGGAACCGGGGTGGAGGGGGTTTGTGGAAGAAGAGACGGGAGAGAGGGGACACAGAGCATCGAAGATGCAGCCCCGGCCCGGGGGCACGACCCGCGCTCTGGGGTCACAGCCAGTCCAGCCATCACCCCCCAGCACAGGACTCAGGACGCGGCTTCAGCGGGTCTGACCACGCCCGGGGAAGCAGCAGAAACCTGGGTGGGCACCACGTGCCTGGGGCACGTTTCCAACAGCGGTCCTTCTGCAGTTTCCTCTCTCCACGGGGACACCGGAGGCTGGTTTTCCCAGGGTCCAAGGAACCGCCGCCATGGGACGGATGGGGAAGCTGGGACCTGCCCGCTCTGGGAGACAAATCCCGACTCTGTGTCCCCCAGGATGTGGAGCTCTGCTTTTCTCTCAAGGTTCTGGGAAAGGATGGACCCTCTCTCCCCTAGACTGTCTCCTTCCACCGAAGAAATTTGCTCCAAAGCCACAAACAATGTGAAGGAAAGAATATGGAGAGCAGACCACATGAGTAACCTTGTTTATAGGTTTCTGAGCGCAATTTCCAACTAATGATAATCTTTTTTTTTTTTTACCTATAGGATACATCATGAAATACAACACCCAACAGGCCTTTTCCTAAAGATCAGCAAGTTCTGTCGTCTCATTGAAAGCGTGAAAAATCTGATCCAAAGTGGATTACAGAGCCGCCAGATCATCCAGCCCTCCAAGCCTCCCTGTTGCACCTTCCTTTTCCCTCCTCTGTAGTTCCTCACTTTGATTCAGCTATGGGCTTCCCTGGTGGCTCAGACAGAAAAGAATCCACTTGCAATGCAGGAGACCTGGGTTCGACCCCTGGGTTGGGAAGATCTCCGGATAAGGGAATGACTACCCGCTCCAGTATTCTTGCCTGGAGAATGCCACGGACAGAGGAACCTGGTGGGCTACAGTCCATAGGGTCGCAAAGAGTCAGATTAAATTAAATTTGCAGTGGGCTGAAAAGTGAGTTCCAAAATTGTCTCATAAGTGGTATTATTTTCGTTTCACGTCTACTTCATCCTTGTAGAATTATTTTGTACTTAATTGCATATATTGGTTAAAAGCAATGTACTGAACATTACAGCTATAATTTTGCACATAAAGTGCAAATCCTAGAATAATTTGATTCTAGAATAAAATGTACTGAGTTTAATCCCATGATACTTCTCGGAAATGATTCTTTTTCGAAAGAGCGAAGACACATAAGGTATCTCACAGTCGTCTCTTCCCATGTACTGTTAGTACAGTAAGAGAGCCCTGTCGCAGAGGTTTTTCATCTTTCATGTGATTGGAGTGAAACTGGGATTTAATTTCATCTTCCTACACTGTCTCAAAGCCTAGAGTTAAGATTAATCTGAAGGCTGGCCAATCCCCCACCACGTCCCTGGGCCACTCACTGTAGCCGCTAAAACACTACACACGTGCTCCATGGCACCCCACTGCAGGATTCTTGCCTGTGAAATCCTATGGGCAGAGGAGCCTGGTAGACTACAGCCCAGGGTCTTGCAAAGAGTTGGATACGACAGAGTGGCTGAACAACAATGCATCTCCACGAATGGGGGATTACTGACAACTCATTTCCCACTATTTTTTCCTAAACATGAAATTGCATCCTCAGCTAATCAGAGCATTAAAGAAAAAAAAAACTTGATTATTATGTTTTCGCCCCAGATGTTTATCACCATTCTTCTGCTTCTGATTACTTCACTAGATCTGCTACTCACTTTACAAAATGGTAACTTATTTCTTTGTGTTTTTGGTAACCATCTTTCTTCCAGTTCTTTGCTGTCAAGTTCTAAGCTTCTTCTAAATCAAACTTCATTTGCAGGAGGAGTCTTATTGCCTACATAAAGGGGGAACTTACAGGACAATGTATTTTCCACTTCTTTGTGTGTGTTTACTTAACAGCAGAATAATAGTATTTGTGTACCCCAGCCAGTATGCAGGAACACTAATGATACTCATAATAACTGGTATCTAATTATCATTACTTCCTTCCTAATTGGCATTTGTGAGCACTTGCTCTATGCCAGGTGCTTCTCCAGGCCAAGGCCTGAGATGAGGGTGGTCAGCTGCATCTATCCTTTTCTCTTACCCTGAATGCTGACCCTGGAATACCCAAGGGCACTTATTGGCTCTGTTCTGCCACTCCCTTCAGAAAAGATGAACTCTCATTTTTCTTTCCTTCATTTCCAAAGGCAAAATTTAACTTAGAAATACAGTTTTATATGGATGATCACTTTTACTCCTTGGTCACATAGTAGATAAGAAGATCATGTGATTGTAGTCTTTTCTGGACTCAGAGTTCAAACCAATTATTTCAACTTTGGCACTGTTTTCTTCCATTCTGCTCTATCTTACTCCCTTTCTGCATCCCTCCCCTCCTCTTCAAACAAACATTATTCATTTCTAATAACCCACTTTATAGATGAGAAAACTGAAGTCTGGGCAAGCTCTTGGGATTTCCCAGATCACATGGTTATTCAGTGGCTTGGACCAGATTTGCTGATTTCCTCCCCCATGCTTTTTCCATTATGTCAGCTAGTAGGCTTTTAATAAATATTTGTTGACTGAACGCATGCAGTATGTGCGCTAAGCATTGCACTGGGTGCCTCCAGAAGAATAAAGGAGTGAGACCCTACCTCCTAGAGCGAGGAAGGCTGCTGGCTGAAACTTACACTGCCACGTCCCACTTGATGTTTCACAGGTGTCATCTTACTCAGTCTTCTAATGGAAGCATGATCACTCTCGTTTCAAAGGTGAGACCATTGAGTTCATACAGATTTACCGACTAGTCCCAGGCCCCACAGCTGGTGAGCGGCAGGGAAGCCCCAGTTTGAAGTACGGGTTTCGGTTAAGACAGCTTGAGCTGACTCCAAAGCCTCCTCCTGCTCAGCCCCCTAAAGAGTTTACACTCGAGCTGGTGGAGATGATGGACATGCAAGAAGGCAGTATGAAATAAAACCACCTTTCCTACTATTGATAGGACACGTAAACGCTACAGAGGTTCTCATGCATGAAATAAATCAGGTGTGGACCTTGGCAAATGAAGGTGGCTTCACTGATGTTTAGTTAAGGATCACCTCTCCACTTAACTTTCTGTATTTTTTAAATGTTTCTAAAATCTGAAGACCTGGTGACCACTGACAGAGTGCATTGTAGACAACCTTGGAAAAGGGATTACTTAAAGAGACCATTCAGTGGATTTCTATTAAAGATAACCAAAGAGAGGATTAGTTACTGGCTTTCAGTTACTTCTTGCTGTAGAAGGTAGTTTTACCCACATGAGAGGATATACTTCAAAACATTTATTTTATAATTTACATCTCAGTGTCTTTTGAAAGCTCTATCAGCTGGTCATCTGTAATATCTCTTCTGGGTCCATCACAATTTTGCCAAGACCCTTTACATTTCCCCTCAGTTTTTTTTTAATTCATTTGTGTTTAATTGAAGGAAAATTGTTTTACAATACTATGTTGGTTTCTGCCATGCGTCAACATGAATCAGTCTAGGTATACCTATGTTCTCTTCCTCTTGAACCTCCGTCCCACCACCGACCCCATTCCCTTCAGTTTTGCTTAATATACAGGCATGACTTTAATTTTAAAATGTTTTACATAACGTTAAGACATCAGGTCACCAGCAGATGCTTAAAATAGCAGATTAAAAGAGTAGTTTCAGTTATTATAAATACAAAACACTTAGTGTTTTGATGCAAATAATTAAATTATATTGTTGTTGTCATTCATTCACTCAGTTGTGCCAAACTCTGCGACCCCATGGACCGCAGTACTCCAGGTTTACCCGTCCTCCACCATCTCCCAGAACTTGCTCAGACTCATGTTCATGGAGTCGGTGATGCCATCCAACCCTCTCATCCTCCGTCACCCTCTTCTCCTGCCCTCAGTCTTTTCCAGCCTCAAGGGTCTCTTCAAGTCAGTTGGCTCTTCACATCAGGTTGCCAAAGTACTGGAGCTTCACCTTCAGCATCTGTCCTTCCAATGAATATTCAAGGTTGATTTCCTTTAGAACTGACTAATCTGCTCTCCTTGCTGTTCAAGAGCCTCTTAGAAGTCTTCTCTAGCACAAAAATTATAAGGACTTAGCAAGAATTTTATTTTAAAGTTTGATTTATCTTGTCCCCATTCAATTTGGCATGGAGACCATGGTTGAGTGCCCAGTTGAAAAGCTCTGTATAAAGTTTAGACAATGAACTGGACAGGCTGAACTGTCTGCAAAAGCCTTCAGCAGACAATCTGAAGGCTTTTGCAAATTAAGATCAAATCACCATGCAATTGTTTGGTTCTGCAAACTAGCTGAATTTTTAAAAAAAATTATACCCATACTTTTATTGTTTATTTGTCATGTGGCAAACACTTCCTGCAGGCAACTTGTCCAGGCTGGATTTTTTTCACAACCCAGCAGATGAAGCCACCAGACCCGAAGCTCTGCGATGATTCTGCCAAGGCACTTCAGAGATTTAAATACAAATGCAAAGAGAGAGACAAATAAGTGGAAATAAATGTGTTTAGTAGTTTGTCAGTTTACTCAGAATCATTCCATTTACTTAAAACTTTAGAGACATGTGAACATTCTGTGTGGTTCAGAGCTCTTTTTATATAGCCATTAAAAGATTATAGAACATGCAGTTTTGACTTAGAAAAAAGATGCTTACTACTTGAGTCTTTCAAACTTTTCATTGTTTTATAATTGAATTTTCTGGCTCTCAAATAACACACTCTGCTTACAATTTATAATTTTAGCTAAAGTGAAAAGAGCTGCTTTCTTACGTTTCTACATGAATAGAGGGACTTGATTTTGCGGTTATAATTTCACTCTGACACTTGCTCTTATTGAGTTTCTTCCCCCTCAGGTTCCCTAAAACACTGGATCAGACAACACTAAGAAACTTACGTATTATCAGATACGTAAAAAAAGAAAAAACAAGAATTATGTATTTTAAAATATTTTATTGTGATATAATAATGTACCATAAACGTCATCCTTTAATAAAAGTACACAGTTTGATTGTAGAATATTCACAAGGCTGCACAACCCCCACCAGAATATTTCCTAATCCCCAAGGGAAACCCCATCCCCATCAGAGGTCACCCCCATTCCTTCCATCCCCCACCTCCTAGCAACCACTAGCTTCATTTCCATCTCTGTGCATTTGCTTACTCTCTTTCATATACACAGAGTGTTACAACATATGATCCCCTGTGACTGGCTTCCTTCACTTAGCATGTTTTCAAAATTCATCCATAGATGAATGATGCTTAGACATTTTAGCATCTATTAGTACTTCATGATTTTTATGGCTGAATGCTATTCTGTGGTAGAGATAGGCCTTATTTTGTTTTTCTATCCATCAGCTGATGGACATTTGAGTTGTTTCCACTTTGGGGTTGTTACTATTTTACTCCTATGAACATTCAAATTCAAGTTTTCGTGTGACTATGTACTTCCAGTTATCTTGGGTATATATTTAGTAGTGGAATTGCTGAGTCTCATGGTATCTCTATGTTTCACTCTTTGAGGAGCTGGCAAATTCTGTTCCACCATGGCTGCACCATTTTAACATTCCCACTGCAAGGTACAGGGTTTTAATTCCACAAGTTTTTGTCAACACTTGATTTTTTTTTTTATTTTAGCCATCCTAGTTGATGGAATTCCATCACATGAGTTTGAGCAAGCTCCAGGTGGTGGTGAAGGACAAGGAAGCCTGGCAAGCTGCAGTCCTTGGGGTTGCAAAGAGTCAGACACAACTGAGCAACTGAACAACAACAAAGTGGGTGTGAAGGGGTATTTCATTGTTACTTTGATTTGCATTTCCCTAGTCACTAATTACGTTGAGTGTATTTTCATGGCTAGTTGACCATTTGTATATCTTCTTTGAACTGACTCAATGGAGCAATGGACATGGAGGACAGAGGAGGCTGGCATGCTGCAGTCCATGGGGTCCTGGACAGTCTGATAAGACTTAGCAACTGAACAGTGTAATGCATATCTTCTTTAGAGAAATAGCTACTTAAATCCTTCACTCCTTTTAAAATTGGATTGCTTGTGTCTTTATTGTTGAGTTGCAAAAGTTCTTTATCTACTAGATCCTTATCAGATAAAATTTGCAAATATGTTCTCCCATCCTGTGGGTTGGTCTTTTCACTTTATTGATAGTGTTCTTTGAAGAACAAAAGTTTTTCTTCTTGATGAAGTACATTTTTTTTCTTTTGTTGCCTGTGCTTTAAGTTATCACATATAAGCAACAACTGCCTTTTGGGGCTTCCCTGGTGGCTCAGATGGTAAAGAATCTGCCTGCAGTGTGGGAGACACAAGTTCAGTCCCTGGCTTGGGAAGATCCCCTGGAGAAGGGAATGACTAATCACTACAGTATTCGTGCCTGGAGAATCCCATGGACAGAGGAGCCTGGCGGGCTCCAGTCCATGGGGTCTCAACGAGTTGGACACAAATGAGTGACTAACACTTTCACTTTCTTCTAAGAGTTTCATAGTTTTAACTTTTACATTTCGGCTTTTGATCTATTTTGAGTTAATTTTTCTACACGGTGTAAGGTGCAAGTGTCTCAGTCGTACCCGACTCTTTGTGACCCCATGGACTATAGTCCATGAATTTCTCCAGGTCAGAATACTGGTGTAGGTAGCCTTTCCCTTCCCCAGGGGAACTTCTCAATCCCGGGATTGAACCCAGGTCTCCCGTATTGCAGAACTTTGGACTGCAATGGACGCATTGGACTCTTTATCAGCTGAGCCACAAGGGAAGCCCAAGAATACTAGAGTGGGTAGCCTATCCCTTCTCCAGCAGATCTTTCTGACCCAGGAACTGAACCGACATCTCCTGAATTGCAGATAGATTCTTTACTAACTGAGCTAACAGGAAAGCCCACATGGTGTAAGGTAGTGATTTATTTCAAATGTCCTTCACTTAGCTCTCAAACTTTTCCACATCTATAGGGAAACAGAAAATTATCCAACATCACTGATCATATTAGAACACCTATATAAAGAATCCCATTATACAGTATTTGTAAGCACTTTTGAAGCTCAATATATCATATATATAGAGAAAGTTAACTCCAGAACAATGCTGGTGTCGGGGGTACTGACCTACTGCACAGTCGACAATTCGAGCGTAACATAGAGTCAGTTCAGTTCAGTTGCTCGGTCGTGTCCAATTCTTTGCAACCCCATGGAGTGCAGCACGCCAGGCTTCCCTGTCCATCACCAACTCCCAGAGTTTGCTCAAACTTACGTCCACTGAGTCGGTGATGCCGTCCACCCATCTCATCTTCTGTAGTTGCCCCTCCCAGTATGTGGTTCCTCGGGATGCAGGGTTCTGCACCCGTGGATTCAACCAACTTCATATCACACAGTGATTGCAAGAAATTTGTGGATACTGCAAAAAATTCACACATAAACAGAACCGCCCAGTTCAAACTTGTGTTATTCAAAGGGGTCAAATATATGTGTATTTTATATGTATATATATGTATATTTTATACATATATAGATGTATATTTTATACATGTATGTATAAAATATATTTTATACATGTATTTGATTCATATATTACATATATACATATACATGTATATACATATGTATATATATAAAGTATGATAATCTAGGTTTAGAAATCTAAGGAATACTAGGAAGAAAAGATAAGAAATCAAGATTGGCCTTTTAAATCATTTCTCACAGATATCAGTGAAGGGCAGTAAATGTCAGGTGGTCTGTGCTAAGTCACTTCAGTCATGTCCGACTCTTTGCGACCCTATGGACTACAGGCTGCCAGGCTCCTCTGTCCGTGGGATTCTTTACCCCTCCACCCAAACCAGTGTGCTGTGTCCGAACTGGAGTCCGCTCTTGCCATGTTAAACCAGAGGCACGCTGTGACCATCATCCATGTTACTGTTCTCACACTTCCCTCCCTTTGTCTAAAACAGCAAACAGAGCACAGCGAGTGCGGAGCTCCACAGACTCAAGCGTGTTACATGCCACGTGCAAACTCAACAGGGTGAACTGGGGTACCGATGCGGGCTTGATGTTCTGGGCTGTAGAAAACACACAGGGAGCTGCACCTTTGCCTTCACTACCCTTCACAAATTATTACAGCAAGTTTTCCGCTTGGACTCTGCTTATGATGTATGTTCATTCTAGACTAGTGCCATCCAATAGAACTTTCTGAGACGATGGAATATTCTGTATCTGTGCTGTCCCATATAGGGCCATAACAACCGGTGGCTCTTCAGTGCGTGAAGTTTGGCCAGGCTGGCTGAGGAGTTCAGTGTTCAACATTGTCTATTGTAAGTGAGTCGAAATAACCGCAGGTGGCTACCGTGCTGATGCCACACCTTTATCATCTAGTGGAAGCAGTGACAGACTTTATTGTCTTGGCTCCAAAATCACTGCAGAAGGTGACTGCAGCAACGGAATTAAAAGACGCTTGCTCCTTGGAAGAGAAGCTATGACAAAACTAGATAGCATGTTTTAAAAAAAAAAAAAGACATCACTTTGCTGATAAAAGTCCATATAGTCAAAGCTATGGTCTTTCCAGCAGTCATGTATGGATGTGAGAGCTGGACCATAAAGAGGGCTTAGCACTGAAGAACTGATGCTTTCAAACTGCAGTGCGGGAGAAGACTTTTGAGACAGACTGCAAGGAGAGCAAATGAGTCAATCCTACAGGAAATCATCCCTGAATATTCATTGTAAGGACTGATGCTGAAGCTCCAAGACTTTGGCCACCTGACGTGAAGAATCTACTCATTGGAAAAGACACTGATGCTGGGAAAAACTGAAGGTAGGAGGAGAAGGGGGCGACAGACTCAGTGGACATGGCATCACTGACTCAGTGGACATGAGTTTCAGCAAACTTCAGGAGACATGTTCAGGAGACATGTCCTCCTTTGTGGAGGACAAAGGAGGCTGGCATGCTACAGTCCACGGGGTTGCAAAGAGTTGGACATGACTTAGTGACTGAACAACAACAAAGCTATAATCTGCTTTAAAATAGATTAATTTTAGAATAGATGAGACTGTCTGCTGAAACTAACCTATTTCAAAAAGGGTGGGGTGGGAGGGGGAGTTGAGATATAGCTCCTGTGGCAATCTGTATTGGTTAATTTAAACAGTGATGTATATATTGAGACTCACTTCCTCCCTCTCTGCCAAAGAAAAGAATATATGCAGACTTCTGGCTGAATATATCTTAAACTCTGCCAAGTATGTAACTAAAATTAAGCAAAAGTTTAATTGCTAATAGTTTTTCTTTTTTTACATGCTGTGAAAATCCTGGAAAGCACATAATCAGAGAAATCACATTCATATGGAAACGTAAAACATTAACAAGCTTGTCTGTGAGCAAAGACACAGTATAGTGTCTCATATCTCAACAAAGAATATACAGCATTTTATAATATGGACCAGAGATGAGAAGCCAGCCTCAGTGTTATGTTTAAAAAACTATCTTGCTCACTTAACGCTTTAGTCTTCAAGAGTTTGTATGTATAATACAAATATAGTAAATTATTTATGCAACATGCTATCTTGGGTATTGGAAGGAACTCTATAGACACAAATTCCTTGTAAATAAAAAGATCATCCTTAGTCTACTATATGATTTTTATTTTTGCTTTTAATGTAATTCCAGAAAATATCAACAGATACTGATATTTTCTAAAGAAACTCCCTCTTTTACTCAAAAAGGAGTCCTGGCTATTGAACCATTATGTTACATTGTACATGTAAAGCTATTTTATGTCAATCATATATTAATTTTTTTTTAAAGGGGAGTCTTGACAAGATCCTACTCTCCATATCTATTCCTGAATAACACACAGAGGAGCAAACATTGCAATAGAAATATTACCAAATGCAAACAAACAAAATCTAGCTGTTAGCAGAGGTGTGATTAAGAAAAAAAGGTAGATCCTTTCTCCTTGGGCTAGAGCAGGGTCCTGTGAGGGCCCGCTGGTGGTGCTCAGGGACTTAGGAATTGTCAAACAGCATGCTTTGCCAGGTAGAAAGCAAATGTGCAGAAAGGTGTCCACTGGGAAATTCCGGTCTCCCCACCAATCCCCAATCTGCACATCCACTGCCTGGATAAAGCAACATTTCCCCTGCATCCTTCCAAAATGTTGTCTGTGCAGATATTCACACATAACAGGCAGTCTTTCACGTCAAAAAATCATGTAAGTTTCATGAGCCTGAAGACGAGCTCTGGATTTCCACCCTAGAAACGATGGAGTCCCTTTGGATTCTCACTTCCCCTCCTGTTCACACAGTACTCAGCCCAGCTCCTATAACTGTGTAACGTCATGACATCACCTACAGGAGAAAATGTAAAGTCCCGGAGCAGAGCACTGGGACCCTGCTGCCCCTTCCCCAGGCACACCCATCTCTGCTGCCAACCTGCCCAGTCCATGCCTCTGTCTAGAATTTCCTCCCCAGACATCCTGCTGATGGTCACCATTCCCTGCCAGGACACCTGCACTCTCTGCCCAAAGACCACGCTCGCTCCTAGGGAGCCTCACCACAGCTGGTGGAGTCAGTCAGTGGAATTTGATTGAGGCTCCCAGGGCAGGGCTCCTGTTTTGTTAGTATCTTTACCTGTCCTGCCCAATACAATCTGTGGCTGAATGTGTTCGTTGCTGAGTCTTGTCCAACTTTTTGCCGCCCCATGGGCTGTAGCCCTCCAGGCTCCTCTGTCCATGGGATTCTCCAGGCAAGAATATTGGAGTGGGTTGCCATGCCCTTCTCCAGGGGATCTTCTCAACCCAGTGACCAAACCTGGGTCTCCCATGTTGCAGGCACATTCTTTACCATCTGAGTAACCAGGGAAGCCCCAAGTATCTGTATTGATTAAGCAGTGAGGAGACCCAGAGAGTCTATAGTGGTCAGTATGGAACATGAGCATAAACATTCATGGAAGCCGGACTGACTTCATCCTGTTGTGTCTGCAGAGCGCTGGGAACCAGTTATGGCTGGGTGGCATCGCATCACACAGGACAGGACTGCTAGACCTCGTGTGAGGCCTCTCACAGCCCCCAGCCCCATTTCCCTGTTAGCCCCACAGACTTGTCAGCGAGTCCAGCACAACCTGAGCTGTGAATGCCTCTAGGTTTATCTGCACAGCCCTGATTCCATGGGTCCAAGAAGCAGGTTCTCATACACGTGAAGTGACCTGCTGGAGAGCTCCACTGGCTCCCGTGAAATAAGCAGGGAATGAAACTTCCTCCCTCAAAGCTTATGTTCCTCAGCAATGCTCCATATAAAACATATAATGCATTTGTGACAATGACAAGTCATGTCATTTTAAGATCCTTATCTCACTGCTACCAAATTTCCAGTTTTTTTTTTTTTTTTTAAAGAAGCAAACTAAACAGCTTAGAAGCCCTGCTTATCTCTGCCACCTCACTAGGCTCTAGGCTGCGAGCTGGTGGCCGTTCTGGGAGGTCCGCGGACGGTGCGGCCTCTGCTGCACCAGGACAGCGGGACGTGTCTAAGCACAGCCGCAGCTCGTCGATCCCAGCGCCTGCAGGGCCGTGTGTCCGTGCGGCCGGCCGTGGGGCTGGGCTGGCCGACTCCTCGCCGGCGGGTTCCGAGCCCGACTCATGTAGCGCTGCCGAGTGTGCCTTCGGAAGTTCCCTTGATGCTTCTGGACGTTCACACCAGTGTATGTGTTTAGCTGTGTTTGAAAATGCCTCTTTAAACACCTACCTTAAATATTCATATTTCTGTGAAACTTGAATGATGTTTAATCCTGATAATATCTTTTTAAAATAATACAAACTGCTTTTAGTCCTATTGGCAAGAATAAAGAATAAAGCATTGTGCGGTTTGAAAAAAGTTTGACGAGGAGACTACTGTTTTATAGGGATTTTTTTTTTTTCGTGTTCAAATAGGATGCACTTTAGTTATTGTGCAACATAATTAGGCTAAATGTGCCTTTAATGGTTTTCAACATTTTCATATCCATCTTCTGCCTACAGTAAGCCCTAACAAAGAGCAGGAAGAAACCCAACCCTTTAACCTTTAACTCCTCTTTCAAAACCCCGCTGCTTTCCGGGTGTCTGTTTGAACATCGCATCCCCTCCGGCGTTGGATGCGGCGTTGGAGACCCTCCTCTGCCTATTTCCACTCGCTCCTTCTGAAGCCCTGGTCCTTCCTGTGGTGGGGGGCTCGCTTTTGGGGGAGCAGTAGGACCTCCCAGGGGGCTCCTCGCCTCATCTAAATATGGACGGCTGGGTGACCTCTAGGGTCCCTTTCTAACTTTATGATCTAACGATTATGACCATTTTTTTTTTGTTGTGTATTTTAATTAGCACTTTACTTTCCAAATGAATCTAGCTGGGAAAAAAAAACGGGGGCGGGGGAGGAGGGGATGCGAGGGCTCTGACTCCTGGTGCTGGTCGATTTTGACGGGGAACAAAGACTTGGACAGAGTGAAAAGTCTGAAAGACAGACTATTCAAAGAACCGCAAAACTTTGTAAGGCAATTATCCTTCAATTAAAAATTAAAAAAAATAATAAAATTATATATTTAAAAAAGAATCAGCAATGATGGGATGTTCTGCAGTTCACCATGTGACCTGGACCTTGGCCCCCAGCCCAGCAAAGCACACAAGTTCCTGGACTAGCCTGTGCTAGTCCATCATTTTCATGGAAATAAGTTAAATGAGTTCTTCATCCTTAGAAAACGGATCTTTCAGCAAACTCATCTCTATCATTTCCCTGGGCCAAATCATTTAATAGGCAAAATGATCTGTGAAAGCACGTATCTCTCTGAATTTTCATTTTTTATTACTTCAGATTCAAATTAATGAAATTTTACTTATTTCTAAAATAGCACAAATCATTATATTAAAATATGCACATGCATAACTGGTCTCTTCCATCATTGACAGAAGAAATAATCATTTTTTCTTCTTGAAAATATTTTTTTTTAATTTGAGAAATGTATGTTGACGCTGTGGGTCCTCTCAGAAGCTTCACATCTGAAGTAATGTTCAGCAGAAAGTTTGCCTCGTGTTGCTATGAGAGGAGGTATTTTAAATGCTGTCCTTATATTTTGTGATGACAACTTGTTCCCTATTGGTTCATCACTTTTTCATATTCTCAAATAAAAGCATTAACTTAAAAAAACAGAAAACATTTCTCATCTTAAAATATTTCTTTTTTCTTCCCACAAAGAAAAGTTTACATCTTCAACTTTCAGACCTTCAACTTTATTTTTTTGACCGGGACACAGCCAAGAATCAAAAATAAGAAAGAGGCCCCCGACACAAATTTACACTCTTAATGAGTTCCCCACAGATAGAAGGCTGGTTTGGGTTTATTAATTTATGGTTAAATTTTCCAAGTAATGGTTTATTAAGAATCAAGAAGGAGAGAGTTTCCAGAATCTTAACAGAGGATGAGAGCAAAAATGTCTTTGTCAATGTGACACTAAATAAATAGACAGAAATACCATAAAATCTAGATTAAAAAAAATAATAATAACCCGGACCATTAGTGCAACACGGAAAAACAACCCTCAAGCTTGGAGAGTCTTAAGTCATATGATTCAGCAGGCATGTTCAATAAGATTACGGGGGTTGTTTGCTTTCTGTTTGTGTTTTTAAGGCTGAGACGTGTTTAAGACATTATTTCAGAAAGACTATCATCTACAGAAGATCTGGCATTTCAATTGTCTGGGAAAGTCACTTTCAAGGAACCAGTCTCTTCAAAAACCTCCAATAAATGGACCGCTTTTAAATTTAACCTTATCTTCCTCTGAAAGTCAGATACAAAGGAAAAAGTAAAGTAAAAAGTCAATGTGAAGCAAAAGAACTTCTACAAGGACAGAGGTAGACGGATGTGACATGGATGTGATTATCTTTAAATTTCGTGCTCTCTTTTCATCTCAATTTCACTCTAAAAATAACTACTAAATGGTAAGAGTCTTAGGAATAGATTTGCAACCATAGGAATTAGAATTATCTATCTTTTAAGAGAATGTTGAGGAGAGAAAGCGAATTGCAAGGATATACAGAAATAAATGGTGGGAAAGATTGAGGGCGTGAGGAGAAGAGGATGACAGAGGATGAGATGGTGGGATGGCATCACCAACTCAATGGACATGGGTTTGGGTGAACTCTAGGAGTTGGTGATGGACAGAGAGGCCTGGCGTGCTGCAGTCCATGAGGTCACAAAGAGTCGGACACAACTGAGCAACTGAACTGAACTGAACTGAATACTTCTCACTTTGGGCATGACCCAGCCTGGCCATGATTCTGAGGACAGTGAGAGGCTAGGAACGTGACTTCTGCCTTCTTTCCATCCCATTATTTAGAAGAGAAAAATTAAGAAAACCACCAGCAGCCTGTGAAACTGTCAGGCTGAGTGACCTGCCTGTGTCTGGAAACAATCCACATTCCACTAAATACAAATGTGAAAGCTTCCAGCCAACCAAGTGGAAACTTTTTTCTAGTTTATCTCAACAGTATTATCGAGAATATAGTTAATGGGAAACAAAAGCAAAGCATTGAAAGCCATTTTCAGGACTGGCGTGTTGCTACAACAAGAATGGTAATCACTGGTGCGGAGCGGATACCAGGTAGAATTCCAGCCCCTGCAGAAGAGCTGACGTCTTCCTGACGCGTGGAGTGGCCATAACAACCACTTGGGCGGCACAATACCTTCCACTGTAACACTTCCTTAGCAACCATTTAACACCCTGACTCTGAAATCATCCATTATTTTGGCGACAGGAAGAATATTTGCTTTTCATGAACTTTCAAAGGTCATCAGCTGCAAACAAACCCGCTTCCTGTGACTCAGCCCCTCCCCATTCATGAAATGTACAAAACACTCTGCAGACGTAAAGCCTAGTTTGTTGAGGAAAAAATAACATACTTTTTTGCACCTTTAATGGGAAAATAAAGTCTTATTTTGGGTACATTAGAAAAAAAATCCTAATGCCGATGCCCACATTTTATTAACTGCTACTGATTAATAGAAAAAATGAAAATTAATCATTTTGTTGAAACAGTTTTGAGCATTTTGTTTTATCTTTTAAAGTCAGTTACTAAAGTGAGCCTTTAATAGGCTTATTAAAGCCTGTTAAAAATTGCCAGGAGAACTATCAACAACTTTCGATGTGCAGATGATACCACTCTTAACGGCAGAAAGTGAAGAGGAACTAAAGAGACTCTTAATGAGGGTGAAAGAGAAGAGTGAAGAAGCTGGTTTAAAACTCAACATTCAGAAAACTAAGATCACAGCATTTGGTCCCATCACTTCATGGCAAACAGAAGGGGAAAAATTGGAAACAGTGAGAAACTTTATTTTCTTGGGCTCCAAAATCACTGCAGACGGTGACCACAGCCATGAAATTAAAAGATGCTTGCTCCTTGGAAGGAAAGCTCTGGGAAAACTAGACAACGTATTAAAGCAGAGACATCACTTTGCCAACAAAGGTCCGTTTTAGTCAAAGCTATAGTTTTTCCAGTAGTCATGTAGGGATGTGAGAGTTGGACCATAAAGAAGGTTGAGCACTGAAGAATTGATGCCTTTGAATTGTGGTGCTAGAGAAGACTTTTGAGAGTCCCTTGGAATCAAGGAGATCAAACAAGTCAGTCCTACAGGAAATCAACCCTGAATGTTCATTGGAAGAACCGGTGCCAAAGCTGAAGCTCCAGTACTTTGGCCACCTAATATGAAAAGCCAACTCACTGGAAAAGACCCTGATGCTGGGAAAGACTGAGGGCAGGAGGAGACAGGGGTGACAGAGGATGAGACGGTTGGATGGCATCACCGACTCTGTGAACGTGAGTTTGAGCGAGCTCCGGGAGGTAGTGGAGGACAGGGAGGCCTGGCGTGCTGCAGTCCCTGGAGTCACAAAGAGTTGGATGTGACTTGAAACTGAACAACAAAGTGAGCCTATAAATGGAATTATTTTCTTAATTATCTTTTTGGGTTGTTCATTGCTAGTATAGAAATGCCACTGATTTTTATGTGTTGATTTTGTATTTTGGAACTTTGCTGAATTCATTTATTAGCTCTAACTTAATGTGTGTAATCTCTAGTGTTTTCTAGATATAAGATTATGTTGTTTGTGAATAGAGATAATGTTATTTCTTCATTTCTAATTTGAATGACTTTGTCTTGAAGAACATTTAGTATGATATAGACTACAAGTGTCAAAAGTGGGCATTTTCCCTGATTCTAGGGGGAAAGCTTTTGTCTTTCACCACTGAATATGTTGTTAGCCATGGGTTTTTCATATATGGACTTTTATCATAGTAAATTTCCTTCTATTTCTAGTTCATTAAGTGTTTTTATCACGAAAGGATGTGGAATTTTGTCAAATTCTTATGTTGCATCAACTGAAATTATTTTTTTCCCTTCATTCTATTAAGGTAATTTATCACATTGATTAATCTTTGTCTGTTGACCAATCCTCAAATTCCAGGAATAAATTCTACTTGGTCATAGTGTAAAAAAATTAAGTAAGCCTGTAAAGCTCATAATTAGCAAAAATATAAAATTAATTGACTTTCAAATTTTAACTAGTATTATTAAGACTTGAACTTAATTTTCAACAGGAAAGAAAAAATGGCCAATGTTTATATTACTTCCAGAAAAGCATGGTTTCATATTCTTATAAAATTCATTTGAATAACAAATTTAATCAGCTTCTACATTGCAATGTCTTCAAATAATTTTACCAACCGGGTATATTTGAGAAGAAATCAGAGAAATTTGCCAATGGTATTAAGGTGCTTTCATTTATTAACTATTTTCAAAATACCTGACCTGATGAGAAGAAAATACTCAAACTATTTCTCGAAGTTTTATGGCTCATTTTACTTGCTCTGGCTAGAACCTCTAATATAGCATTGACTAGAAGTATCTGTGAGATTCACACTAATTAGAATAAGCTTATTTTTGGAATGATTCTAGTTAATTTTATAAACCAAGTAGTTATTTTTTTTACTAATTATGCATATGTGTAGCACATATTTAAATATTTCTAAAGTATAAAAAGGCTAAGACGTAAGGAAATTTGAGGACATCTCTACGAAGCCTCTCTGCTTCCACTTTCTCCTGGTGAATCACAGTGATGTCCAAATATGTCCAACAAGTTCAGAAGTTTTTACAGTCATTTGCTGTCTTTGCTCATTTCTATGAATTGAAACTACTGCAGTAAAATATACAAGGTGAATGAATGTTTCATAAATATAAAATAATTGCTTTCACTCTAACTCCTTATAAAACAGTGAGTTATTCTTTATGTACATATAGTAATTATCACTAGTGGTTGCCCTTTACAGTGGCATCACTCACTTTAACTTTTGTGAGCTCTCTGGAGCTCCCAAAGCCTTTGCATGGCACTGCTTTTCTCCACGGTCTCTGGTCAAACCGCCCTCTTCCCCCCTCCGACCTCCGTCTCTACCCCTCTCTCTTCACCACTCCCACCCTCTTTTCCATCCAAGAGGGCCTTGGGTTCAGCTCTGGAAGCTTTGAGGAGGCCCGTGACTGATGCCCGAGAAACTCCCAGGCAAGTCATCAAAGTGGAGGGCTGGAGAGCAGGGCAGGGATCCTTTTGTTTTAAGACATGGAAACTGAGGCTCACAGAGGGTGAGAGACCACCCAGGGTTTGATCAAACCAGCACCAGGTCCTGAGTCTCTTGGATGTTTCTTCCAACTAAGACTTTTCTCTACATGTACAGATGCATGTAACAAAGTGAACCATATGTATGTGTGGGTTCCTCCCATTCTCTGCATTTTAAAAACAAGGAGCAGTGGGTATGAACCAGGGAGGCAGGGGAAGGAGGATCTGGGTCCTGTTCGCCTGCCGTCTTCAAAGCACACGCCAGTGACTGGCGTTCTGCAGTTTCCTGAAGGGCAGTGTTGGGCCCAGGTCTCACTTCCCTCCATGGAGTGACGTGTGGCGGTGGGGTGGAGGACGGGGCGTTCGAGGAGCAAGAAAGTGGCTTTCCTATAGCGTGCATGTATCTGTGGGAGCAGAGAGCAAGGACAGACAAAGATTACGGGGTTTCAAGGGAGGCAGGGGACTGGTTTTCCTCCCGACGAATGAGTTGATTGCTTTCTCTCTGAACTGTTGCGGTTTTCACAAATGACCCTTTTCTTAGAAATGATTAAGACAGGACACTGACCGTTTAACCCATGAGAAGACGGCCAGAGCCCCATCTTTGCTACCAACGGCACCCTGCCTCTAGGAAGGATGATGGATGATTCTCAGTTATCTTAAGCAAGAAGACAAATCTGGTGAACATTCTGTGAAGAGCAGGTGGGTGCTCTCTTGTTATGATCAAGCTCTAGCCTAGGGAAATGGCCAGCTGTGCAGAAGGACTTGAAAGATGGATTAAGACAGAGAAGGTTCTTTCCCCCAGGGCATTTTCATTTATTGTTGTTTAATAGTTAATGCTTACAAAAGACTATCTGTGTAAAGCACAGTGGTAATTTATGAAGCTTGAGGATAAACTGACCGCTGTGAGTCAGTTGTCAAACACCGTATGGGAACAGGCCTTCACCGGCATTGCAGCTCTGGCCTGCTCCCTCCCCTCCCCGTTTCCACCTTCTCCCCAGAGGGCCTCGGTTTCTGAAATTTGGGCTGATCATTATCCTCTTTAAAAAAAACAAACAAACAACACAGTTTTTGTCACATACATATTTCCCGTGTCTGTTTTTCTAGCTTTGTTTTTTCTAGCTTTTCTAGCTTTGGGATTTCAGCAAACCATGTCACCATGTTTACAATATGCCAGCTTTCACTTAGCATTTTGTTTCTAAATTCACCCTTTGGGTAGCATGTAGATGACATAGCCATTTTCACTTCTGCCTAATATTCCATTTGGTGAATAAACAATTTTTATTCCTCCATCCTCCTGTTGCCGGATTTCTGGGTTGTCTCCAAAGCCACTGTGCACATCCCTGGGCCCCGGTGGATCTGAGCTCACCTTCCACTGTCGCGATGTGGTGTGGGTTCCGGGCCTGTGGTTTCTTTCACCTCCCACCTTCCCACATGGACACAGCTCTGACTTGCCTAGAAAGGACCATTAGCTACCCTCCAATACACTGCTGAAGCTGAAGCTCCGATACTTTGGCCACCTGATGTGAAGAACTGACTCATTTGAAAAGACCCTGATGCTGGGAAAGAGTGAGGGCAGGAGGAAAAGGAGATGACAGAGGATGAGATGGTTGGATGGCATCACTGACTCAATGGACATGGGTTTGGGTGGACTCTGGGAGTTGGTGATGGACAGGGAAGCCTACAGTTCCTGGGGTCACAAAGAGTCAGACATGGCTGAACGACTGAACTGAATTCAGGGCTGCCTATGCCTGGCACGGTCCACACATGGTCACAGAGCACACGTCATGCCCTGCTGGTCTCCTAAGGTGTGCAAAACCTAACAAGGCCATTTCGAACCACCCTCACTCCGTGTAACCACCCATGTAGAATTCTGATCCTTCATTCTCACCACACTTCTTCCATCCTCTTCATCACCTGTGACAGTCCCTATGATGTCCTGCCCTGCTCCCACCTCCCTCCAGGATGAGGTCAGGGTCTTCCTTGAAGTGTTCCACCCCACCCTTTTTGCTGACTTCTTTCTGGCCCTCAGCATCATTTCACTTACCCAGTAATGAGTCATCAAATGTTCTAACTTTGAATAAATGATTTTTAAGAACTCATATGACCTTTATCTCGATCTGCCAAGTCTACTGCATTGGAAGAGCTTATAAGTACATGAGGAAACATCAGCTCCAGCATTCAGAACTCAGCACATTCCCAGTTCAGCACAACCATCCCACCTGCTACTTGGTACAATCTCACCCTACCAAATTTCTTCTTGCATTCAGTCAACAAACACATATTATATACATGACTCATGGGTAAAGAATCTTCCTGCCAATGCAGGAGATTCAGGTTTGAGCTGCTGGAGAAGAAGTATTCTTGCCTGAAAAACCCCGTGGACCTAGAAGCCTGGTGGGCTATACACTCCGTGGAGTCACAGACTGGGACACAACTGAACTGCTAAGTCTGCCTGCATATACATTAATGTATAGTGATGCTGACAGAGAGCTGAATAGGACAGGATTCTTGCCCACAGAGGGCTCACAGGTAAGAACACAGACAGACAACTATAAGCAGCTATGGTGAGTTTGAAGGTAGAGAAACACTCTTTTAAAGGGCACGGCTGGGACGGACACCTAGCTTTTTCAGGGCCAGAGGAGGAGGTGTTCAGTGACAACTTCCTGGAGGTGAGTGGGATCTGACAGAGCAGAGAGGAAGCATCTATTCCCTAGAGAAGGTAAAACACAAGCAAAGGAAAGCAGAGAAGCATGTCGCGGTGACTGTAGGGAACTTCAAATTATTGCAGAACTTCTCTACCACCTCCTCTGACACGGCTCCTTGCATAATCCTCTCCCTCCCGTGTCAATGGCTGTCTTCCTCTGGCTCATTCTTTCCCATCTACAAGACTTGTCCAGGTCTCCCCTGTTCTAAGTGATGCTCCCTCAGCCCTGCCATCAGCTCGGGGGAAGGTCCTCAACAGGTGCTCACCAGCCCTACCCACCACGGAACTGGCATCCGAGAGTGCCCCCTCCTCTCTTCCTGTCTTCCCACTTCTTGGAGCAAGACATGGGAGTGGGACCCAATCCAAAATAGCTCAGCTCCCAAAAACCGGGAAAGTCCCCACGCAAGTGGGGGACGATCAACCAAGGCCAAAGCAAAGATGACAGAGGTGTTGCTATTCAGATACATCAAAACAGCTATTATACAGAACGGATTTGGAGTTTTATATTTACCTTGTTTGAGACACTCCATACTACTTGGAATAAGTTCTCTTTCTGAGGACAGATGCCTGTTTTTGCCTCGAGTCTGAATATCTTATTGCCTTTTACATCCTCTGCTGCATGCCAAGTCGCTTCTGTCATGACCGACTTGTTGTGACTCTAGACTCATCAGTCCACAGGATTCCAGGCAGGAACACTGGAGTGGGTTGTCATGCCCTCCCCATATATTCCATTTTTTCCCTTCTCAGATATTCACATTTATATCTTTAAGTGATACAGGTTTGAATCCAATTGTAAAGTGTCTTGAGTTTGTCTAAGGACACTGAAATCTAACAAATAAGAAAAATAATAATTCCTAGTAATATTTTTGCCTAAGTGTTCAGTATGAAAGCGCAATAAAGTAGAATAGTCTTTAACATTCAGAAAGGCCAGTCATTTTCTTTCAAAATGTAATTGAAATTTTCATGCCTAATGAATCCCAGTATGGAAAGTAATTAATAGAGATGTTGAATCTAGTAAAGTGACAAAAATGAGTTTGTAACAATTATCTTTACACCAAACCGAAATGAATATATCATAAGAGAAGAGTTAATAACCCCCTCATGTGATTAGTTTGAACCGATGTGTTTTCCAGATATTACCTTAGAGCCTGTGTTACGGTGGGGGGGGGGGGGGTGGGGGAAAGAATGCCTATGAAAGTTATAAATGGAAAATGGTGATGTTAAGTAGCACAGTTCTGCAGGTGCCTAACAAATGCTGTCCAACGCTGGCTTCTCAGGAAGATGGAGAGCAAAGTGACAGGCTCGGAAAGTCAGGTCCCTGGTGTTTAACAAAGTCCACGCAAGAGGAAAGCATCGTCTATGAGAATTTATGGGACCATCTCTGTGCTCTCTGTAGTCACCAAATCCCCGTGATAAAAACTGCTGAGACTGTGTGCATGAGGCACAACCCTGAGCTTCACCTTCCTGCACCGGGGTCGGCTGCTTGTCGGGTGGACCTTGACAGAGGTATCTGATGTTCAGTTCTTCTGCCATATTTAATATAATGTCTGACGCTGACTATGTCCCAGCATCCACTTGTTGTTTTAACTTCCTGTATTTGTTTGGTGTCTGACCATAGGAAGGTTCAACTCTGGCTGATGTCCTGCTGTTTCTTATCTGGTGCATATGGGCATTCAGCCCCAAGACTGGGTGTCAGTGCAAAAGGACCAAAAAGAATTAAGAGAGATGCAAAGACAATAATAATATTATCCTTTCAGGAGTTTGTGTGTTGGAGAACACGAAATACACACACACTAACCTTCACATTTTGGTGAGAGCCTGTGGTCAGCAGAATAAGGCCCCCCTCCCAAAAGATGTTCAAGTGCTAATTTCTGGAAACTGAGAATGTTACCTTATGTGCAAAAGAGTCTATGAAGATGTAATTAACTTGCAGATCTTAAGATGGGGATATCATCCTGGATTTATTAAGTGAGCCCACTTGATAAATTACTGTTGATAAATCACTGTTGCTATTTAGTTACTGAGTTGTGTCCGACTCTTTGTGACCCCATGGACCGTAGCCTGCCAGGCCTCTCTGTCCATGGGATTTCCCAGCAAAGACTCCTGGGGTCAGTTACCATTTCCTTCTCCAGGGGATCTTCCCAACCCAGGAACTGATCCCACATCTCCTGCATTGGCAGGCAGATTCTTTGCCACTGAGCCACCTGGGAAGCTCTAATGTAATCACAGGGGACCTTAAAAGTGGGAGGCAAAAATAAAAGGAGAAGCAGAGAGAGATTTGACTGTAGAAGAGGAGGTAACATTACAGGAGAAAGCTGCTGGCTTTGAAGATGGACGAAGAGGCCACAGGCCGATGAACACGGACAGTCTGTAAAAACCAGAACATCCAAGAAGGAAAAGGCTCCAGAGCAAATCAGAACAAATGCTCTACTAACACCTTGATTTACCCAACACAGTGGGACCTGTGTTGAATGTGTAATCATAAAGCTCCAAGATAATGTTTTTTATACCGTCTTAGTCCATTACATTTTTGGTTATTTGTTATACCAGCCATAGAAAATAACACGATACCCCAAATCAAGGGCAAAAAGAAGTCCATAGAAGGCAGAAATACTCAAGAATATGGGAATTAAGGTAGTTAATTTGCTGTCTAAGCTAAGTGTAATCTGAAAGTTCTAATTAAAGTATGTTCACCTTGAACTCTTAAGTCAAAAGTTTCTCAATAATTCAAAATTTAATCACGAAGTTAGCATATAGCTCTGTAAAAGGACTAAGTCATGTGAATCACTGACAAGTTAATTGTCCTCTGGGATTTTCCTGTCAGCCTCCTCATGAATTTGATTTATTGCTTCAGAAAAATTATATTGCTAATTTAAGCCTGACTTACAGGCCTTGCCACAGACACACCCCCTTACTTCAATGCAGGGAAATTTATTTGATCATCCTAATTGAAAATCACTCTGTAACCTAGTCAGAGGGTCCAGAGTGGGGCCAAGGTGTGGGAAGTCTGATCCAGCATGTTACAAACTGCCTAAAAATAGATTGAGCCCTATTGATCCCTAAGGCAGTTCAGATGTGTACAAGCATACACTCAGAGTTAAAGATCAATATGATTTCATTGTTTTTCACTTGACCTTCAGAGATGAACGCTGGACTCAATTACCCAACCCTCCCCTAACATTTCCTGTGGAACTTGGAACTCTGCTAACTCAATTCACCGTGTTTCCCGTGCGTCCACACATAACGCAGCATCCATCATAAACTAATTCTGAGACTCAGACGTTATTCAGGACATCAAGAACCACGTCTTATTGCTTGCCCAGTGACGTACTTACTGCTTCAGTGCATCGGCTTCTACTGATGCCTCTCGACCTAACTAATGCTCCTTGTGTGGAGCAGGATATCATTCGGCCAGATTTCAAAAGCCAAGTCCAATTTTTTACGCGAATTATGTACAGTTTTTAAATGCCGCAGAATGCAAACAGGAGAAAAAAATGATCTACGTAAATACAGATTTTAGTGTGCTGGTTTCATACTACTGCAGTTTGTTTTTTTTTACTGAAAATTTTTAACACTTATTTTGTCATACTCTGATGTTCCACACCCACTTTCTTGCTCATAAGTTAACGAGTAAATAACTTACATACTTTATAAAATCATGCAATCCTTGAAGGCAGTGACCACGTTGTGGCTACCTGGCAATCCAAAATAGTGTATTCCGTTAGCAAGGGCTTGGTGAGTAGCTACTTTCCTAGAGATAAGAAGATCCTATCATGATCTTCTATCATGATCCTGGGGTCTGTCCAGCTACACAGACCCCAGGGACTGTTACAGAACATAATGGAGTTACTGTCACAGCCGTGACTTTACTCTCGGTTTTTAATGTGCATTCTATCAGTCCTAGGAGGGTATATTCTCTTTGAAGGTCGGGAACAGATGGTTTAGATTTTTATCCTCTACCCGAGCATGTTTTACTCATTCATACCATTTCTACAGAGTGAACAAATAACATTAAGGAAGAGCTGTGTGTGCCCTAAAAAAGAGGCCATCTCTCCGTAGCGAGGTTTTTGAGTAGCATGATAATTCTGTTTAAAGCCTGGTTTCTAAGGCAGTGATGGGCATTGATCATAGAAGAGAAGAGAAGGTTCTTCTCAGGAAGGAAGGTTTCTTTCCCAGAAGTACAAGGAGCCCTGGGGCGCGGTGAGACTGTTGGTTTGGAGAGACCTCGCACGCAGGACTGGAGTGTCGTGGGCTCAGGTCTCTGTAAACCTTGAGCTGATGTTGATGGGCCGGTTTAAAGACTCCGAGAAAACACTCCTTGAGAACCAGGAGTGATGAAGGGGTCCATCTAACTCAACCACCTTCATTTTAGAGAAAGAGGAAATCAGAACAGAAGAGTTTGGCAACTTGTCAAGTTCCAACTACTAGTTAACTTGAAAGCCGGGAGCAACCCAGGTTGATGATGTGAAATGAATGATCTGGTGTCTGGAGAAACAGAGAAGGCAGTGGAGGTGGGGAAATGTGTCTTTAATTTGTGGGACCAGTAACAGCGCACCCCAGAGCTGTCTGAAGCTCACTTCACCGGCCCTCAGGGCTGTTGATCAAGCAACCCACCTTCTCATTTACCTTCTCCTTTCTGCTTTTCCACAGTAACTTCCTGCTGTGTGCTTACTCCACTAGTTCTATCTGACAATTAAATCCATTCTCATCCTTCTGGTTTTTAGCCTTTTTTTTTTTACAAAGGTAAGGAAATTAATACAATTGTATACAATTAAATAATTCAAACTTCAAGCTTCTGATATGGTAGAATATAGAATAATACACAAGAGGTATTGTTACTACCTTCAATAGGAGCTAGATGTAAAAAGTAGCAAGTGATGCCAAATCACTTATTTGAATGTGCCCTTGAAAATGATACAAATGAACTTACCTACAAAACAGAAAGAGACTCACAGACTTAGAAAATGACGTCATGTTTGCTGGGGGAAAGGGATAGTTAGGGAGTTTGGGAAGGTCATGTACACATTGCTATATTTAAAACAGATAATCAGCAAGAACCTCCTGTATAGAACACGGAACTCCGCTCAGTGTTATGTGCCAGCCTGGATGGGAGGGGAGTTTGGGGGATTGTGGACACATGTATATGTGTGACAGAATCCCTTTGCTATTCTCCTGAAACTACCACACCACTGTCAATCAGCTGTGTGTGGGTGCGTGCTAGGCTGTTTCAGTCTGTGTTCAACTCTTTGCGACCCTATGGATGGTAGCCCCTCAGGCTCCTCTGTGGGGAGTGGGTTGCCTTGCCCTCCTCCAGGGGATATTCCCCACCTAGGGACTGAACCTGTGTCTTCTGAGGCTCCTGTATTGCAGATTCTTTACTGCCTAGCTACCAGGGAAACCCATTCATCAATCAGCTATACCCCAATACAAAATAAAAAGTTTAAAGCTTGAAAAAAAAAATTAATGTGCACTTGAAAATCACCATCCACTTCTCAACCTCATAATGAGTTCAACTGTCCCCAATAATTTTGTTTTTATTTGTTTTCTACGCAGACCAAGTTAACTGCTCAAAGGTGGGAATGTGACGGATACTGGAGAGGACAAGGTCGACTGACTGTGTGAGGTGATGGCTGCAAGCAGGATTCAGGTGCAAACTGCATGGCTGAGCTGGGGTCGAGACAAGGAAAGGTGACCACTGGGATAGAAGTGCTTGAGTCCCATTTGAAGACGCTCAAACAAGGCCAGGAAGGGTTGGGGCTGGGACTTTTCAGTCCCAGGGAGGGTTCAGTTCCCGGCAGATTGGTACCTGTGGGAAGGCCTGGAGAAAATGTTGCTCTTGAACCTCAGAAAAGAATGTGGAGCCACAGGAATTCTCATTCACTGCAGATGGGAACCCATCGTGGCACAGCTACTTTTGTAGACAGCTTGACATTTTCTGACAAAGTTAATCTCGGGGGACTTCCCGAGACTTAGTCCAGGCTCTGCCTTCCCAATGAGGGGCCTGGGTTCAGTCCCTGCTTAGGGAGCTAGACCCCACATACCGCAACAAGGGGTTCACATGTAGCAACGAAAGATCCCTCAGGCTGCAACTAAGACCTGATTGGCCTGCAGTCAAATGAATAAATATTAAAAACAAAACAAACGCATAATCTTACTAGATGACCCAGCAATCCAACTCTGTAGCATTTACCAAATGAGGGCCCCTCCCAGGTTTCTGCCTGGTCTTTGTAGTAGTTTGTCCATCCAGCCCTCCATCTGTCCATTCACCCACGTCTTCTAACATTCATGGCACTGTGATGTCAAGCTTTTAAAGAGGCAAGTAACTGCCTAAAGCAGCCATCTGTCTGGATAATATTAATAGCAAAATACTCTAAGCTATTTTGTAGTTTCTTGTGTACAAACTTGGTAGAAACTTATTGTTGCTTTGTATTATGTAGATGCATTTTGTTTGGTGAATGAACTGTGTATAAAACATTTAGGTTGTTAGCACTGTTTTCAGAAAGTATTTTTAATTTCAGCAAGTTTGGTCACGTGTTTCAGGCCTATTAAGACAGCTGACTTTTTGCGTCAGCACACTGCACATTTCTTTGTCCTGTTATTAACTTGTAAGCCCTAGAAATGGCCGATTACATATACAGCCACGGAAGTAAATTAAAGATTCTGGCTAAGACTCGACTATGTGGAATCTAATCTCTGTGTTTGGTCATTATGTAAAAGGCCTGAAGAATTGCTACCTTAGTGTGTAATCTGTTATAACTGTATGTTCTTTGTGTATCTGTCTCTAGTGTAAAAAGGTGGAGTAACACAATTACAATACATGATTAAATGCTGTAGTCCAAGTTTTTTTTTTCCATTTCAAATAAATACCTCTTATTTACCACCTCCAGAAAAAGAAAGTTTTTAAGCTCCTCAGGGAAGGGAAAACAAAATAAAGCTGAGGTGTAATAAAACTTTATGTGGCTCTTTTCTAAAAAAATTTTTGAATTGAAGTGAGTTGAAAACTTATGTTCACACAAATACATATACACAGATATTACAGCAGCTTTATAACTAATTGCTAAAACTTGGAACCAACCAAGATGTAAGCTAGTATGTTCAGCCCTAAAAAGAAATGGGCTGTCAACCACAAAACAACATGGAGGAACTTTAAGTGCATGTAACTCAGTGAGAGAAGCTGAAAGGGCTGCATACTGTATAATTCCAACTCTAAGACGCTCTAGAAAAGGGGAAACTGTGGAGATCATGCAAAGATCATGGTCCCCAAGGGTTGGGATGAGGAAGGCGTGAGTACATGGACCACAGAAGATTTTTAGGGCAGTTAACCTCTTCCCTGTGATATTATAATGGTAGATACATGACATTAGCTACCACTTGCATTTGGCAAAACCCATAGAATGTACAACACCAAGAGTGACCCTAGGATAAACTACAGACTTCAGTTAGTAGTAATGTATCCATATTGGTTCATCAGCTGTAACACATGTGCTGCACAGACATAACAGGTCGGTAATAAGGGGAACTGTTGCAGGAAGCGATGTGAAAGGAAGACAAAGGAATATAAGGAACACTGTTCTTTCTGCTCAACTTTTCTGTAAGCCTATAATTACTCTAAAAAACAAAATCTGTCCAAAAACATAGGAGCACTGACAAGAATAGTCAATTTTAGAATTGGGCACTCATGGCTGATGGTTCAAAATATCAGTATCACTTTTTTACAGTAGTTTAATGACTGAGAACAATCATGTCACTTCTCTCTACCCATTCTCAGTCTTTTTTTTTCTGTCTTAATGGTAAGAAGGCACAGGCCTTATAAGAAAAGGAATGATTCACTATGAAGAAGAAAAAACTCCATTTCACAGTTTCAAAAATCCCGTCATCAGAAATAAAAACGTGACTCAAGGTCTTCTGACAAGAGGACAGCTTTCCGTCTTGGCTTCAGCAAATCGCAGCACCTGGCGCCACTCTGCATCGGCTGCGTAGCTTCCCGACCTTCTTCGTGGCTCCCTGACCTTCGTCCTGACCCTTGACCAGTGAGGAGCCTGAGCCCCACCGCTGTCGAAGCAGCTGCAGATCACTGGTACCCAGTGGAAGCCACTCTCAGCAGGCCGGCTCGGGGAGCTCCTCCTGGGTGGTCCCTGACCATTCTGACTCGTCAGGGGCACACACCCCCTTACCCATGATTGTAAGAAAGTAGGCAGCTACTTCTGAACTAGCTACTGGCTCCACCAACATGCAAACTGGGTTAAGGATAGGTGTTTAGATACGTAGCTCAAAGTCTAGCATTTTGCGTTTCAACATCTGTAGATAGCTCTCCAATGTTAAAAGGGGATAAATACCTGTTTGATAGATTTCCACATCAAAATACATCTAATGAAAGAGAAACATTCACATAATAACTAATTTTAATTTATTGTGTTTATTATGGGTCAGGTATCAGAACTGACATCTTACATCATCTCATTTTACTTTCAAAAAGTAGTGTAAAATAGGCATAATTTTTGTTTTATAGAGTCACAAAAATTTAAACCTGCCCAACGACTCAAAGCTAGTAAGAGGCAGAGAGCTAGGAAAAGCTGCCTCCACATCCTGGTGTCATGTCTATAATGCAATTCCACTCTGCACACTCACTTACACACCCACACATTTACACTTGCACACACACTCTTCACACACACACATGCACACACACACTCGTGCACACTCATACACTTGAAACTCACAAGAATGAATTCCTCATATAACAGAAAGGCAGCTTAACACTGGAACAATTAGATCCTCTGAAAACTGATCTCTGCCAGCCATCGTGGCTCTTTAAAGGGCATCAAGTGAAGTAATGATTTTAACATGGAATTGCACAAATCATTCGGAGTAAGCGAAACTTTCTGGAATGAGGAACTTAAAGTGCTGATAAGAGCGATCTCCAGAATTATTAATGAATAAACATGAATGTGCCTATTGTTTCTGAGCTGCACACAATCCTATAATAGAACAGATTAAAATTATACAGATACTCTATCATAAAAGAAAACCTTATGCGACATGGGCTTGTTTTAGAGCTCTGTCAAAACAGAACTGTCATTTCAGTGTCAGAAAAGGAGTTAATTTCCCTGCATCTCTGTCCCCCGACTCTTCCAGCTATTGTTCCTGTCATCTCGCAGCACCTGAACTGACTTTCCTGGGGGTGGTTCTGAACAGCCTGATGCAAGGCACCCCCTCTGGAGGGTGGCTGCCAACGCCTTCGTCTCTCTGATTGCTCCTCTTTACTTTCCTCTTGCTGTTTCTTCTGGAATGCCCTAACGCCTCTCCTGTCCTTTGCGCAGTACCAACCACCAAGCTGTCTGAATAAATGCATTTCCAGCAGTGGTTTTATTGCTCATGACCCTTGCCGGCCACCATACTGTGGTGTCCAGCGTGGGCTGTGCTGGCTGCCGGGGTCTGTATGGAACGTCATGTGGGACAGAGGCTTCCAGGGGTAAAAATGGGCCAGTGCCCTTGGCTGAGTTGAGCAGCTGTAACTCTGACCTTCACCCTCTCCTGCCCTGAAAATGTCCTTACTGACGGAGACCTGGGTACACAAGTGAGGTCAGAAGGCATATTGTCTTGTGGTCCTCCACCTCCACACTCACTCAGCTTGTCCTCTGGATTAACTCGACAGCTACATTATGCACTGGGGCTTGGCAGGGGAGGGGGGGTTGACGTTCCTAACTTTTATTTTCTCAATATTCATCTGAAGCCTCTGTTTGTAAAAAAAAAAAAAAAGTTGCTGAATTCAACACAGTCAAAAAAGAACCCTTGACCAGGAGGATTCTACAACTAGATTGCATTTAAACACTTCTCAACTCATCCAAGAATTGGAGAACAGATTTCTTCAGTCTTGTTAGCTATCTGGGCCAATGGGCCTCTTCCCCACAATGGTAGAGCCAAGTAGCAGTATGTCCAGTAGTCCTGCTCAGGCTGTGTAATGTCTGAGTCATAGGTATAGATCCATATGATTACACGTAGGAGTCATGTACAGATGTGAGAGCTGGACCATAAAGAAGGCTGAGCGCCAAAGAATTAATGCTTTTGAACTGTGGTGCTGGAGAAGACTCTTGAGAGTCCCTTGGACAGCAAGGAGATCCAACCAGTTCATCCTAAAGGAGATCAGTCCTGAATATTCATTGAAAGGACTGATGCTGAAGCTGAAGCTCTAATACTTTGGTCACCTGATTGGAAGAGCTGACTCATTGGAAAAGACCATGATTCTAGGAAAGACTGAGGGCTGGAGGAGGAGGGGGTGACAGAGGATAAGATGGTTGGATGGCATCATCCACTCAGTGAACGTGAGTTTGAGCAAACTCCAGGAGATAGTGAAGGGCTGGGAAGCCTGGCGTGCTGCAGTCCATGGGGTCACAGAGTCGGCCATGACTGAGCAATGGTTATGCATGAGAATTGGGTGAGTTTCCAAAAATGAAGTGAAACTGGCTCAGTCATGTCTGAGTGCCCGTGGACTATACAGCCCATTGAATTCTCCAGGCCAGAATACTGGAGTGGGTAGCCTTTCCCTTCTCCAGGGGATCTTCCCAACCCAGGGATTGAACCCAGGTCTCCGGCATTGCAGGCAGATTCTTTACCAGCTGAGCCACAGGAAAGCCCAAGAATACTGGAGTGGGTAGCCTATCCCTTCTCCAGGGGATCTTCCCAATCCAGGAATTGAACTGGGGTCTCCTGCACTGCAGGCAACCAACCAAGCTATTAGGGAAGCCCAAGTTTCCAAATCTTTAGTCAATAGTCTCTCCCTTTCACATAAATTTCACAAATAATAGAAATTATTCCCTAATATCTAGAATCAAGTCTTCCCAATTATTCCTTAGTGTCTTCTATAACAACTTTCATTTTTGCTATTCCAAACCAACCTCCAATCCAGGTTCAGGCATTGCCTTTTGCTTGTTTTGTGTCTTGCGTTCCTTTCATCAAAAACTTCACGTCCTGGTTTTCTGCCTTCCCACCATTTTCACAACACTGAAGCTGTGAAGAAACCAGGCCAATTTTTTGGTAGAATAGTCTACTTTCCATATTTTACTATTTCCTTTTTGTTTCCTGCTTCTTCTATAACTTCTATTTCCTGATTATCAGAAGTTAGATTTAAACGAGGTAACCATATAATTTATTGTCCAAACTGGAGTATTTATGAGAGTAAAAAGGGCCCTTATTCATAACTACACCTGGATACCGGGCAGGAACTAGGAAATAGGTGCAAACAGGTGAGTGATGACCTTGGTTGGCAGGCTTGATGGAGTTTGGGTGAATGATTCAGGCGAGGACACCTCCTGGGTGCTTCTGTCTACTTCACATTGTCAGCATGCTCAGTCTCAAGACTTGGTTAAGTAGTAATCATGGGATCCCCACTGTATGGGTTTGGTTTTATGATTTGCCATTAATAAGTCACTTATGGTGTGATTATTTTGTGGGGTCCCTAGAGAATATCCTATTCATCAGCAGCTTTCATTGAATTGCTTTGAACCCATGGTGATTCTTGTCAAATCTGTTATTTCTTTGGGAGTTGAAAAATGATTGTTTCCTAAATCTATCATTTGTCCTACACTTATCAGAGCTTGCATTTTTCATAATGGAGAGCTTTTCCTCATTATCCAGGGTAAACTACAGTCCCCCCAAGAAAGAAAGGATCAATTCCTTCCCCTTACTTTACAACATTCAGAATGAGGACCTAGGAGATTAGGTCCTCCCTCCACAGAAGGAGTAGTGTCTTTTCTGTGTTTCTTTAAGTATTACCATTGCCTGAAGATATTTTATTTATTCAATATTTTACAATCATTCATAGTAATTATTCTTTTTTATGGTAAGCAAATTTTTAACATGATCATAAGTTTACGAGAACTACAGTCTGAAGATTTAGCAAGTGACCAAAACAAAGTAGTCATTTTTAAAATGAAAATACGTATATTTGGAAGATATTTTAAATGTTTGATCTTAAAACAATGAAAAACAAGCTCAACATTTACACACCAAATACTTCTTGTTTCAAGCAGGGCAGAGCGATTTGCTCACTCATTACAGTTTTCCTGCGTTTTGCTTTCCCTAATTTGTGTGATAGTGAAAACACAACCGACTAGGTAGGCAAAAGTGTCAGTAAATTCAGGTCACATTCTATTCTTGGGCAAAGCCTGAAGTTAAAGTCTTACTGATTTAGTCATTTTGCCTTTTGCTTGCATCCTTTTGAAGAAATAGTTCTTGAAGAGGTGGGGAAGGCGTCACACTAGCCCTTCATACATACTAGAATGTGTGTAATTTTAAAATGTCCACGCTTAGCTGGAAAAGCAGGTAACATTAAAGTTTAAGATTTTGTTGACATCATATCTCTGGAAAATATCACCTTCATGACCAGTTACACACACTCAGTAAAGTTCCTGGTTGTGTTCTGCCTAGCTGTTAATGAAAAGTGAATATGGTGGATTTTGTGAAATCAGGTCCTTGTAACAGAAAAATCAGGATAAAAACTACAACAGCGAAATCACGGGGAAACAAGGTGCAGCGTCAGGAGAGCCTTTGGATGTTTGATGTTTGATCCAGTGGGCCCCAGAGTTGTTATTCTGTCCTGGAGGCATCAGAACTTGGCCATTTTGGACACTTTCAGACCTCGCAAGAAGACAGACTCCACTCATGTGCTGCAAAGCGCACGCCACTGTCCAAGTTATGAAACAGCGGTCATTTCCTTAAGCGGTGGCTCAGAGGGGACCTGTGGTTGGGAGGGGAATAAAAGCCTGGGGCCCACACCAAATGTGAAGCTGCTTCATCATTAATGCAAAAAGCTGAAACTCTTCACATGGAAATAAAATATTTGAATGATATTAATCATCAAAGTTAAATTTAAACCAGTAGCATTTAAGAGATGCTTAATTAAGTTCAGTGAGGATATGATTATTAATGATAAAAATTAGTGACAACAGACTCTGTGGGAACATTAATGGCTCCAATTTAAATTTCCGTCACAAAAACAAAGACTCTAAAGCTGGAGTTTCCTTGGCAGCCTTCAAAGCCTGTCTCTGATTTAGAGCTCATTTCTAGCTTCTGTATGGGCTGCCCTGGAGGCTCAAGACAGTAAAGAGTCTGCCTACAACGCAGGAGACCCGGCTTCGACACCTGGTGGAGGAGATCCCCGGGAGCAGGGAATGGCTGCCCACTGCAGAATCTTGCTTGGGGGATCCCGTGGATAGAGGAGCCTGGTGGGCTACGGTCACAAAGAGCTGGACACGGCTGAGCGACTCTCACTCTCGAGCTCCGGCAGTGAATGAAAGTCTGTGAGAGCGGAGCTGCCGTGAACAGGAAACCAGAGAACGAGGGGAAATCTGCTCCTGCCTGAGCCGCCCGCCTTGTGCCAGCTGCCAGGCCTCTGCGCTTCTTTTGGTGACTGGTTTAAAATCTCACAAAACTAAGGACAACCTGGGTAGAATTTTGAGAGGTAACTGTTCCCTTTTAAAACTTTTTGACCATTTTTAAAAAATTGTTCATTCACAACGTTATGTTCTTTTCTGATGTAAAACAAAGTGAGTCAGATTTTTTTGGCCTCGCCACCTGGAGTGTGGGATATTAGTTCCCCGACCACCTCCCTTCCCTGCAGTGGAAGCACAGAGTCCCAGCCTCTGGACCTCGGGGAAGGCCCTGATTCTGTTTTACATGAGTTTTATATGAATCTTTATTATAGGTTATTACAAGACATTGAACAGAGTTCCCTGTGCTATACGGTAGGTCCTCATCGGTTATCTATTTTATGTATAGTAATGTGTATATGTTGGGCTTCCCTGCTGGCTCAGACAGCAGAGAATCCGCCTGCAACGTGGGAGACCTGGTTCAGTCTCTGGGTCGGGAAGACCCCCTGGAGGAGGGCACGGCACCCCACTCCAGTATCCTTGCCTGCAGAATCGCATGGACATTGGTGGGCTGCAGTCCGCGGGGTCGCACAGTGTGAATCTGTTAATCCTGAACTCCTAATTTATCTGCCCCCCCACTCCCGTTTACTTTAAGGCTTTTAAAAAAGTATCCTCACAGGGAAATTTGCTGTCCTGCCTCCTGGTGACAGCTTACTTCACCTCACTTTCCCCCTTCTCCAGGAAGGCAGGCAGCAGTTACGTCCTTTCGCTGCTGAGGAACCTGCCTCAGAGTGGCTTGGGCAAGCGTTTCCAGTTCGCACCTGAGCCCGCTGAGCAGCATCTCTCCCCCCGGTTAAGGAGTCCCTCCCTTCGGCGAGTGTGCCCTGAGCATCTGCGTGCACAGTTCACACCAGGTTGCAATGTTCCCCTGAGGTCCTCTCAACTGGGAGACTTCCCACTTCATCTGTAAGCACCTTTCCACGCTCTAAGTCATCTTTAGACTGCCTTGCACCTGATGAGATTAGCACTGGCCTCACCTGGATGCCTCTTCCCCTCTTTTGCAGGTACACTGTCCTGACTACACAGATCCTAAGCGGACTGGGGGTGGTGGGGAGGTGGTGTTGGCACCGAACCTGTCAAAGCACACGTGTTGGCTCCTGGCCTGCAGCCCACTCCTCACATCTTTAACCAGGACACTGGTTGGTTGGCTGGCAGTCCCCCGGCTGTCTGTGGGGACCCTCCTGTGAGCTCATCCAAAAGACAAAGATGCAGGTTTGAGAGTGAGATCCCCAGGGTGTCCTTTCTGAGCAGATGCACTCAGAATTCAGGATTAATAGTTCGGCAAAACTAGGCTAAGTAACATTTTTAAAAGCAAGTTACTCACACAATTCCCAAAGCAGGATGGTATCGTCCTGGGAGCCGCTGAACAAGAGCAGAAGACAGAAAGCTTAGCTTGTCTTTTCTGCTCCTTTCCAGGGGCTGAGGGTGGCATAAGCCAGGCTCTGTCTTCTAAAAATGGACTGTATTGTCTCAGGAGCCTGGAGACCGTCTGCTGGAAAGGTGGAAGGGAACTGGGAAATGGTGCCTGGCAGGTTGGAACCCTTGCCACGGCAGGTGGACCCAGACAAGTGGGGGCCACAAATCTGGTCAGAGATCTATAGGACCCGCTGGATTCTGGCCTCAAAGAAAACCCCACACTGTGGCCAGCAGAGCCTCCGATCCATTCCAGAATCCAGGGCAGTGGGGTGACCCGTGGACTTACTGAAGCCCCACCTGCTACTTAAGGTTCGAGTTTATGGTCTTCAAACCACGTTGCTAGCTTGGTGGGATTCAGGGAAGAGAAGGGATTCGTCCACAGTCAAACTGTCCATTAGTGGTCAAGGTACCCCTGGAACACCTGCGCCGTCTGGGGGCCCCAGCAGTGGAGCGATGCTCCACACCTGCAGGCGGCATCTCCATCATAAACCCGCCTGCACAGCAGTGCCCAGCCTGAGAGGACGCAGGGAAGGAGTCACTGCGGCCCCGATGACGATGAGGGTACCGGCCGCTGAGAAGTGAAACGGCTCTCAGGACAGGCCGGGAGGGGTCTCTATCTCCTGGATCCTGGTCTAGAACTACAGCCCCCACGCCAGGTCAGAGGCTCACGGTAAGGCCTGCCTGCTAGACACTCAGGGCTCTGCTTGGCTCTCTGCATCATCACTGCGGCCTGAACTGTCCTCTGGATCCCTTAAAGCCTGCGCGCTCTCTGCGGAGACCTTCCTCACGCCGGGACCCAGGGCAGAGTTCTGAGCACAGCAGCATCAGAATGAAAGGCCTGCAAAAGTCTCCCTTCTTTTTACATTGACTTTCACTTCAACTCAGCTAAGGAACTCTAAAGTGGTATTTTGTTTTGACATAAAGAAATCGCTAAATTACTAGGACATATTCACTATCCTGATTCAACGATGCAAGCAGCCACAAGTTTAAACTCATTTTCAAGCCAAATCAACACTGTGTTTCTACTAGTGAATTCTTTTCTTTAAAAAGCATTTATTTAATTATGGCTGCACTGGGTCTTCATTGATGCGCGTGGACTTCTCATCACGGTGGTTTCTTGCCATGGAACCTGGGCTGTAGGTGCATGGGCTCAGTAGTCATGGCACACGGGCCTAGTTGTCCTGTGGCATGTGGGATCTTCCCGGACCAGGGATCGAACCCATGTCCCCTGAGTTGGCTGGCAGATTCTTTACTACTGAGCCACCAGGGAAACCCTCTACTAGTGAATTCTTGATATGTATTTTGTTACAGAGGTATGGGGACAAATGTTTCTAGGGCTGGATCTTTGAGTTTTTCTTGTTTCTCCCATGAAAGATTGAAAAAGAAAGCTTGTCTTAAAGACAGGTGGGCTTCCCTGGTGGTTCAGCTGCTAAAGAATCTGCCTGCAATGTGGAAGACCTGGGTTTGATCCCTGGGTTGGGAAGATCCCCTGGAGAAGGGAACGGCTACCCACTCCAGGATTCCAGCCTAGAGAATCCCATGGACTAGTCCATGGGGTCGCAACGAGTGGCATATGACTGAGTGACTTCCACTTCACTAAAGATAGCTAGTATTTGTTCTGGCATTCTACCAATGGTTTCTTAGGGTCTCGGATAAGATGGGTGACTCAATCAGTAGTAATGGTAACTGGTCATGATACCAACAATGGAGAAGGCATGCAGAGAGGAGATGGATGAAGGTGATTCTTAGGGTCAGTGATAACTATGCTGAACAAAGCGATCTGTACTGCCAGAGGCTGAAAGTGACCATCACTGCCCGCACTGGGGTTGTGTCTCCCCTCCCTCCGCCCCTGATGATCTCAAGGCCTGTCCACCCATTGCCCTGCCTCATGCTTCTCTCCTTAAGCCATCTGCATCCTGCCCTCCACACCCATCTGCCTCCTCCATCAGATCTGCTCCTCCACCCGAAGGTGGCCTGGTATAGCCGTCATCATTTTCAACACTTCACAGCTTGGGCCTGACTCTAGGGTCATGCAGATGAAATAGCTACGAGCTGAACTCTCACCAGGCACGGACAGTGATAGTCAGATGACGAAGAGAAAATCTTTCCCATCGGGAGAGGCAGGTGTGCACACACAAGGAGGGCAATTCAGCTTGGGAAGGGCCATCACAGTGGGATGACTGGTCTAGGTTGGTGGGGCCTGGAGCTTACAAAATTATGGGACTCACCTCTAGGACTTCCCTGGTGGCTCAGACGGTAAAGCATCTGCCTGCAGTGCAGGAGACCCGCGTTTGATCCCTGGGTCGGGAGGATCCCCTGGAGAAGGAAATGGCAACCCACTCCAGTACCCTTGCCTGGAAAATCTCATGGATGGAGGATCCTGGTGGGCTGCAGTCCACGGAGTCACAAAGAGACACAACTGAGGGACTTCACTTTCACTTTTAGGAAAAACGTTACAGAATTTGATTCTAAAATTAGGTACTGAGCCTTAGAAGGGGCCTGTGTGGATGAGGCGTATGCCCTAAAGCTTAGCCTCAGAGACACCTTCTTTCAGGTCTGTTTCATGTGTGTGAAGCTGCCAGGCAAGTATCTTTACCATCCACCACCATCCTCCTGCTTTGACTCGAGAGAGTTCAATCCACACTATGGAGATTCCTCAAAACATGAAGAACAGAACTACCATATGACCCAAGTATCTTACTTTTGGGTATTTACTCAAAGAAGTTGTTGTTGTTCAGTTGATAAGTCATGTCTGCCTCTTTAGAATACAAAAATACTAATCCGAGAAGATACCTGCACCCCCCCTGCTCACTGAGGCATTATTTACAACCAATGTATAGTAGCAACCTAAGTGTCCATCAATATATGGACGGATAAAGAAGATGCGGTACATGTAAACACAATGAAGATAAAATCTTGCCGCTTGTGAAACATGGATGGACCTTGAGGATACTGCGCTGTTATTTGAGTCAGATAGAGAAAGACAAATATGAGTTTACTTGAATTTGGAATATAAAAACCAATCAACAAACAGAAACAAAATAAATGAACAGACCAAACAGACACATAGATAGAGATAACAGAGTAGCAGTTACCAGAGAGGCAAAGTGGAGGGCAGGGTGAAATGGGTAGAGATTAACTGTACGGCAATGACGGAAACTTCCAGCAGTGACCAGGCTGTGTTGTATACAGAAATGGAAATCGAGTGTCATACATATGACACTTCTATAATGGTATAAATCAATGTCACCTCAAAAAAATTTTAAAAAGGATTTGATCCAGTATGTTCTACCTGGAATCCCCTCTGCTGCTGCTGCTGCTAAGTCGCTTCAGTCAGGCCCAACTCTGTGTGACCCCATAGACGGCAGCCCACCAGGCTCCTCTGTCCCTGGGATTCCTCAGGCAAGAACACTGGAGTGGGTTGCCATTTCCTTCTCCAATGCATGCATGCATGCCAAGTCGCTTCAGTTGTGTCTGACTCTGTGTGACCCCATAGAGAGCAGCCCACCAGGCTCCTCTGTCCACAGGATTCTCCAGGCAAGAATACTGGAGTGTGTTGCCATTTCCTTCTCCAGGAATCCCCTCTACCTATCCAAATTCTACCTACATGACATGACCGCATTTGTCCCAGTTTCTCCATAAAGACATTCCTGATTGCATGCTTTCCATTTAACTCTGTTCAGTGTATTTATTATCCTACTGCTTATAGTGATCCTTATTAGGACATTTCATAGAGTTTTTCAGTTGTCTCAGGTTAGATTTATTTTGACAAATAAATTCTAAGTCTCAAGAAGGCAAGGCTTCGTTTTATGGTACAGATAACCATGATGTCTGGCATAATATTGAAGATGTGATGTATGCTTACAACCTGCTTGAGTCATAGATGGAAGAAATGATTGAACTTGATTGTTCCACCTTTTGAAACCAACGTTTAGTGGCACCAAAGGGTATATTTTTTATAATGTGGCCCATTTTATCAGATGAATCACCTCTGAATATAAACCAGTATCATCCCCAAATTTTTCTTTCAGACACTTAAAATCTCTGAACTTACACACTTGCTCTGTCCTCCTGTCATGATACATATTCTTCCTGCATCATCTTGATTCCTCCCATGATTTCAATTTTTTTTTATGTGCAGGGACCTTCAAACATATTTTTCTGACCCAACTCCAACGTCACATATCTAACTTCCTGTGTGCCTACAGCTTGCTTACTTGCTTGCTAAGTTGCTCAGCTCAGCTGTGTCCAACTCTGAAACACCATGGACTGTAGCCAATCAAGCACCTCTGTCCGTGGGATTTCCCAGGCAAAAATACTGGAGTGGGTTGCCATGCCCTTCTCCACGGAATCTTCCCAAACCAGGGATCAAACTCACGCCTCCTGCACTGGCAGGCAGGCTCTTTATCACTGAGCCACCAGGAAGCCCTGCGTCCTTACGGAAGCTGTTCTAACTGCATCTGCAGCCATATATAGGAGGGCAGCTGTGGAAAAGAAAAGAACTTAAGGTACATTCAAAACCACTTGCATGCCTATGTTCCTATGCTAGACAAGAAGCTCCGTGAAGGCAGAAATGAATCGAATTCAACTTTAAATCCTCAGCACCTAACCTAAGCTGAAATCAAGTAGGAATTTAACAAGACACAAGAAAAATGATATACCTCTTGCAGTGAATCGCTAAAAGTGGACATTGCATACAAAATGTTCCTGAAACATTTTCCTGGGCTGTATGCTCTGCATGCTCCATCCACAAGACGCCTTCAGGCAGGATGTTTACCATCTTCCTGCCCCTACGCTACCGCTCTGTATGTGCAGACGCTCAGCTGAGTGGGTTCACCTTCCCACCTGGTCTAGGCAGGAAGGGGCACACTTGGACGTGTCTCCCCCGCCCCCCTACGCTGGCCCAGTAACGAGGTGGCGTCCCAGCGCAGCCCGCCTGCCTCACGTGTGACACCTTAGGGCCCCAACTCTCCTCTCCTTTTCTATCAAAGAACTATTTTTTTTTTTTGACAACAAGAATGGAAAAGTAGATACTTTCAAAAAAGGAACTTAAGAAATGAAACAGGGAACAAACTTATGGTTCCAAATGGGGAAAGTTTGTAGGGGGAGGGATAAATTATATGTGGGGTTACCATATACACACTGCTTTATATAAAACAGGTAACCAATAAGGACCTACTTATACCACAGGGAACGACATGAAATATTTCGTGATAACTCATAAGGAAAAAGAGTTTGAAAAAGAATAACTACATTTGTATATGTGTGTGTGTGCGCAAAGTGCACACACACGTGTGTGTGTGTGCATATGTGTGTGTACACACACATGAAACGGAATCACTTTGCCGTACACCTGAAATTAACATGACACTGTACACCAACTGTGTGTGTGCTCAGCTGCTCCGTCGTGTCTGAGTCTTTGTGAGCCCCCGGACTGTAGCCCACCAGGCTCTTCTGTCCATGGAATTTTCCAGGTAAGAATACTGGAGTGTTTTGTTATTTCCTACTCCAATACTCGTTGTGAGAGTCACCTCACACGGTCACAAAGAGCTGGACATGACTGAGTGACTGAACTGAACAGAACGCCAGTACATCCGCTACACTTCAATAGAAAGACAACTGAAGCCTGTGTTTAACCAACTGAAGTATTCTTCAACTGAATTTTACTCAATGAGTAAAAACATGGGTTTACAAAGATAAATGCTAAAAAAAAAAACAGCAAATAGATGTTTTAGAGGGTGGGTGGATGGGGCAGACCTACAGGGAAGGTTCAGTAGGAAATATTTTATCAAAACAATGGCTCATCCTGTACTCTGAGGTCCTCACACTAACATTTTCTTCCAAATCCAGGCTAACAGGTTGACAGCTGCTCCAGGAATGTGCTTCAAGTTCCATCCTGATATTATAATTTTCTCACTCTCAATCATCCCTTTGCTTTCAGTTATTTTATTTTGGTTTTTGGTCCCTAGGCTGACAAAAAAGACAGGGATGTTCACGTTGTTTTATCAAAGGCTGGGTGGTGGTGGGGGTGAGTGGTGGGTGGTGGATGCGCCCTCCAGAAAAAGGGAATCAAAAGAGGCGGCGGGGTACTGGAAGCTTGGCCCGGGAAGATGGCACTCTCGGCCATGCGGTCAAGGTCAATTTCCTCTGAATGGCCAAGAAGCGATTGAGAACTCGGGGTGCACTGATGGAGGCGTGGGGCTGGGTACTGGCAGGTGGGGCGCCTAGGGAGGGGCAGGGGGTGAGTGAGGAGGGAGCCGGATGCACCGAGGAGCGCTCGCTGCAGGAACTTTTCTAGAAAACCAAGCAGTGGGAGTTCAGCGGTAGTAAATGGGCAGCTCCGCGCGGATGTGGATGGACGCGCACATCCCCTGGGAGGCTCAGCCAAGCAGAGCCAGCTGAGAGTCTGGTGGGGGACCCTTCCTGCCTTTAAAGCGAGGAGGGAGCTTTGAGCCGCAGAGCATCTCCAGTGCACCCAGGGCGGAGACGACCCATCTGTCCCGGAGCAGAAAGTTGCAAGGGGAAGCATGTGACACAGCGGCTGCAAGGGCCTGGTGCAGGGGAGCTGGGGTCCGCGGGGGTGCAGGGGACAAGCCCGAGCCACCTGCCCCACGGTCACCTCCCCGGCCCCTGGGGAGATTTAGCAGGCTCGCCTCTGCTCCCAGGCGGGCGCCAGGAGGTGGAGAGGGTCAAAGTGCAGGGAGAAAAGACAGATGAAAGTCAACGAATGTTTGAAAGCAGCAAAACCCCAGTGAGAAGTGAAAGAGGCACGCGCCCCTCCGCGGATGGCTGCAGGGGGGCCACCATCCTTGGCCCCCGCGCCAGCCCTCCCGGGAAAAATTCCCAAACCCCGCCCCCTTCCTCCCCAGTCTTTCTCTCCCCAGCTCTCAGTCTCTTTTAATTCTATCTGCAAATCTATTTAAATACCTTTTTTTACTGTGGCAGGAGGGAAGAGAAGGGGTCCTAAAAGGCCCTAAACGGACCGCATCAGGGCCTCACCTCCTGGCTGTCCCCTCGACTTCTTATTCTTGGTGCATCCAGGTGAATTCTCCGGGCAGGTGACCTGCGTGTCTCCCTATTGTTCCTACTGAGTTGGGTGTTATCTGGCAAAGTTAATGCTGTCCTTTTTGGAACATGCCACCTTTATCCTACTTACACGTTTGCAGAATTGAATGAAACTTGGGAGAGTCTCCGCAGCAACTCACAGAAGTGAGGCGCTGGGGCCTGGTTTTTCTGCAGGGACCAGTCAGAGGAGAGGTGGGCTCACAGTCACCCCAGTGGTCAGAGCCCAGCTCCGGAGGTCTGGAGACTGCTTGCGTGATTCAACCTCTCTCAGTCCTTACCCGAAAAGACATAGCAATCTTGTACAGCCTACGCTTCCAATGAAAAGGCATGCTTCCAGTGGCTACTATGGAATCGAATGCGTGTTCTCATCAGTAGTGTTAGCTCTCCCCTCCAGCCCCAAGGCCTTCTGCGGGGCCCTGGTTGACAGAGTGACAAAGATGGATCACGGTTTTCAAGAGCCCCTCAAACAGCAGGAAATCTCGAGCATCCGCACTCCTTGACTCCTGCTGGAATCCATGCAGCACCTGGCCCCAGGCATGTACCCTCCGAAGAATGAATGAGATTGTTTCCGACTCAACAGGTGTCAGCCCACTTCGAGAATGCGGGGGTGTGAGGAAGAAGAAAACCCGCAGTCCTCTCTGGGAGTCTCAGTCACTTTGCAATGCTGCTGTTCCCCGATCTGCTGGTCCCCTCTCTGGAGCAAAGCCCTGACTGCTTTAGTCGGTCCAGCAGGGAAGCCTTGAGTCCTCTCTGCTCATTTCTGGTTTTGTTCATCTGATGGGGATGCTGCATTAGCCCCCTGCATTAGACAGGACAAGCCAGTCTGTCCTTGCCTCCTGGGGTGGTCTGACCCCTTCCTAGGGTCACAGGGACATAACGGGGACAGCAACGGATAAGCAGAGTTGTGGGTCATCTCCCTTCACGCCTGCTCTTGCTGATGCCCACGCTTAGTCGAGGATGTCACTTTTCACTGTGTTCACGAGCTGGGAGATCAGCGCGTACTGATGTCAGCCCGCCCTCCGTCAGTCCAGCGGCCTCGTGACCCATCTCATCCAGAGCCTCTGGAGCTGGGAACCTTGCTCATTTAACTTGGAAATTCAGGCAGCATATTTGTCCTCATTCTCTAAATCTGAAAATAAATTTTAGGATTTTTTTTTTTTTTAGGTCTTCAAATCTCTTCAGTGGTCAGCAAACATTGCTAAAAATAACCACTTTTGGTTTTAGGACATAAACGTCAGTGTGGGCCTAATTAATTAGGTGTTTTCTGCCACATTACGGATTTTATGCTTCATCTGCAGATGGCCGCCCCCAGCGGTTACTTCTCCAAATGTTCCAAGACTGGCAAAACCCGGGCACTGAGCACAGAGAGCCAGCAAACAATAGGTCAGATACAAATAATAAAAATAGCATCAAGTATATTTTCATGAAAAGTAAATCGCTTTTCCAGAATAAAACAGATTTTTCAGTGATTAAAACTGACCCCAGGAAGTAATTTTTCTCCTGAAACGCAGCTGAGGTGCTCTGATTGAGGCTGACTTTCCTCCCAAATTGAATACTAAACAGACTGCATTTGATTCAGCCACTGTTGTATTGAAATGTAATGTTTTGAGCATTTTCTTGATCCCCTGTTAAAGAATTAAATGCTTGTCAAAACGATGGTGTAACTGCTTGGTCTTCTAAAAAAGGATCAAATGAGTAAGTCTGGGCTCGCCTTCTATCTATGTATTCCGGCGCCAGAGTTTCAGCTGGCAGTTCTTTAAACGACCTCATAGATGGGTGTGTGCGCTATGTGCGCTACATTGCTTCATTCATGTCTGTCTCTTTGTGACCCCATAACCCGCCAGGCTCCTCTGTCCAAGGAATTTCCCAGGCTAGAAAACTGAGTGGGTTGCCTTCCCTCCTCCAGAGGATCTTCCCAACCCGGAGACTGAACTGTGTCTCCTGCGGATGCTGATTACAGGTGGAGTCTGTACGACCGAGCCACTGGGAAGCCCCTCACAGACACCCCCGCTGTCTACTGGAGCGGGGAGCAGCACATGTGTTCTTTTGTGTGAGGTGAGTTTCTAGTCTTGGGTGCGTAACTATGGCAAAACCACAAAGGTTGAGGGATGCCTGGGTGGATGGGGATCTGGGTGTCCCTTTATACTAACGGAGCAACCGTGTCTGAGGGCCCGCCCTTCCTGTCGGTGAATGGGGGTCTGGGCACCCACACTCTGCCGTCCAGCCTGCTCCAGGCCTTTCTGCAGCTCAGGGGGGTCTTCACTCACCCAGTGGCTCGCTTCCTGTCTACAAACCTGACTCCTCCCTGAGAGCCTCCACCCTGAGAGCCTCCGCCCTGAAATTACTCTTGTGGGTGCTCCCCGACTCCACCCAGACTCTGCTGCTAACATTTCTTTGTCCCCTTGGTGGGCGTGGTGTGTGCCTCACTGAGTCCCCAGGACCTTCCCGGGACTCCACGGGGATTCTCCTTGGTGGGGCTCCCTGGCCACGGAGCCTTCCCTTAGACACCATGAGCCCCCACCTGCAAGGACCTCTTACACCGACGCAAATGCACCTTCAAAACCAGAGTCAATTGCTTTACATACTGGGTTCTATTTAGTAAATTTAAAAGGCATGTTGGTTATTAAACAATAGGAATCCCTACAATTAAAGTCCTTAAACTGTCCCCTTATAATCATATTTCTTTGCACTTAATAAGTACACCCACACGTCTACCATATACCACCATTTTCCAACGTATTTTGCTAAATTCCAGTCCTTCAGTCACAGCGAGTTCTTTCGGACCAGCCTATCTTGCAGGTGAAGTTGAATCCCTGACCAAAAGTAAGAGAAAACTTGAGATGAGGAATGGAAAAGACAGCTCTTCAGTCGGCTATTAATTTTTTAAACATGTCCATTTCAATCTCTCTCTCTAAAAAAGAAAAATATTTCCTGGCACCCATAAAGTAAGTATACATACGTGTGTATGCATGCATTCTAAGTTGCTTTAGTCATGTCCGACTCTTGCCAACATGTGGACGGTAGCCCACCAGGCTCCTCTGTCCATGGGATTCTCCAGGTGAGAATACTGAAGTGGATTGCCATGCCCTCCTCCAGGGCATCTTCCTGACCCAGGGATCGAACCCACCTCTCTTATGTCTCCTGCACAGGGTTCTTTGCCACTGTGTCACCATATTACCCTCTTTTGATAATTAACAGGATGCGTATAGGGCTTCCCAGGTGGTGCTAGAGGTAAAGAACCCGCTGCCAATGCAGGAGATGTAAGGGATAGGGGTTGGACCCCCGGGTCAGGAAGATCCCCTGGAGGAGGGCACATCAAACCCACTCCCACGGACAGAGGAGCCTGGTGGGCTGCAGCCCATGGGGTCACAAAGAGTTGGACACGACTGAAGCAACTTAGCACACACGCAGAGGATATGTGCGACAGTGCAGGAAGTTGAATCATCCTTGGGATCTTCACTCAGTCACCAGGAAAGAGCTTTCTGTCTCTACCTGAGCCTCCCCCATCTACACAAGGTGGTGTGAAGTCCCCGATACCCACTCGTGGTCTACACGACTTTGTATTTTGTTCCCACTGGCTGCCCTCTGCCCCGCGCACAGCAGGCCTGATTACAACCTGAACGGAAGAGCGGTGACAAAGTGGATCCGGTATGCAGCAGAAGGGGACATTTGGAGCACAGCCGCGGGGCCAGGCCTGAAGGCTGGGATGGCGTGGGGTCAGGTGAGTGCTGCGGTCACGGAAACATCAACCATTCATTGGAAAGAAAGAAAGGGCAAGCTCAATATCAACTGCTAGTTAGTCAGGGCTTCAAAAAATTTGAAAAGATCATGCTTTTACTCCCCCAAATCCTCTGAGAAATTTAGATTCAAGCTGAAGATACAGGAGCGACTGTGTGCCTAGCGAGTGGCTCATGGCATGGGTGGCATCCCTCTTTGGGCCGTGGGAGTTAGCAGTGGTCACATTCTCAGTTTGGCCTGAGTTCATTGATTCTGGACTGAGGTGTGCCGAGGGCTGGTTTCCATACGTGTCTGTAAAGCCTCGGTCACAGTTTTTTCTGCCACCGACGCCAATGCGCCAGTATGTGGAGAACTGAGAAATTCTGCATGGTGGAGAGAGGAAGGTCACGACATAAAGAAATGGATGCATATTTCGAAAGCCTTTCAAGGAAAACAGAGGGTTGCTCTGTGCACGCCAAATTTCCACCGCCTCCTTTTCATGGCCTTTGTTTACTTTCTTGCCGCTTGCTTTGCGGTTGTGCTGCCCAGCGGTCCCAGCTTCCCTTCCCAGCTCACTGCCAGGGAGTGATGACCTCTGCTACTGCTCACAGCTCACCCCCTTTGCTGTTCTTGCCATTATGTGCAGGTCTAGAGAGAAATACCAGGGCCTTCCCAGGTGGCTCAGATTGAAAAGAATCTGCCTGCAATGAGGGAGACCCGGGTTTGACCCCTGAGTGGGGAATATCCCCTGCAAAAGGGAATGGCAACCCACTCCAGTATTCTTGCCTGGAGAAATCCATGGACAGAGGAGCCTGGCTGGCTACAATCCATGGGGTTGCAAAGAGTCAGACAGGCTGAGCAACTGAAACACTAGAGAAATACAGGTGTTCACACGTTTCCTCGCCAAGCAGAGATCCTGCTCATATTTACTCGCCGAGAGCAGTCAAAACATGCAGCCATCACTTATGTCAATTGGCTTATACTGTGGCCTTTGCATGGGTCAACGTGCAAAGTGTCCTTTAAATCCAGTTGGGCTGAAAGCATTCTTGTCTATTTAAAATGATAGAGGCTGTGTATTAAAATGACAGGCTGCAATTTTCTTTCATGTGAAGTAACAGGCATCCTTGCTTGCTAATATTCTTTGACATAATACTGGCAATGTGGACATTAAATATAATTAGAGCATGCTACATCAGACCTTTTGCCAACACTGGGCGCAGTTAGGAAGGTAAATCACTCCTGTCAGCAAATTATCCTCCTTCTTAGCGCACTTCAGAGTTTTGAAACAAATTATTTCACCCTGAGTATTATTTGCTGGGGCTTCTCAAGTGACTCAATCGGTCAAGAATCTGCCTGCAGTTCAGGAGACCCGGGTTCAATCCCTGGGTTGGGAAGATCCCCTGGAGAAGGAAATGGCGACCCACTCCAGTATCCTTGCCTGGAAAATCTCATGAACAGAGGAGCCTGGTGCGCTGCAGTTCATGGGGTCGCAAAGAGTCGGGCACGACAGGGCAACACTTACTTGCTAACACTTACCCAGGCGGCTCAGTGGTAAAGAACCCACTTGCCAATGCAGGAGGCACAGATTCAGTCCTTGGGTTGGGATGACGGCCTGGAGAAGGAAATGGCAACCCACTCCAGGATCCTCGCCTGGGAAATCCATGGACAGAGGAGCCTGGCCGGCTACAGTCCACGCAGTCACAGTCAGACACGACTGGGCGACTAAACAGCAACATTACTTGCTGTGGGACTAAAACCTGAGTGTACACAGTTCCTGCTGCAGAGACCCACGTGCTCTGAACCGGGCGGCCCTGAAGGCAGCCTTTCCGCTGGGAAAATGAAGCTCTGCGCTTCCCGCAAGAGGCGAGCTGGAGCATCAGGGGCTCCTTGTCAGCGGCAGCCCTGGGCTCCTGGGCCAGTCCTAAAGGTTCTCTGCTGTGCCCCGGCCTCGCCCCGTCCAACCACCCAACGTGCTGCCCCCTCGCTTAGCCCTTTCACAAATCCCTGTAGCTTTCAGGTTCAAGTTCAACTGCCTTCTTTAAGACACAAGGGTGCACCTGCGCTGGCGTTGGACCCTCTCCTCCTGCTCACGGCCCAGCCCAGGCCCCAGAGCTCCGGGTGCTGCTGTGCCCCCAGCAGGAGCCTCTCCACGCCAACTCCAGCCACTTCTGTGCAGCCCCCTGCGGCTTCTCCCGAAGGCCCTGAGATGGCGCACGCGCCTCCCCCGAAGGTCCCTCACGCTCACACGGCAGAAGCTCAGGGACCGTCTCCACCGACCAAGGGCACCCAGGTTTGCTGATGGACCTGTGCAGACCCCACACCACGTCTGGCTCCCAGCAGGCCTGCTGGGTGTTTAATGGGCAAATCTAACAAAAACGATGCCTCGGACGTCCCCGGTGGTCCAGTGGTAAAGAATTCGCCTGCCAATGCAGGAGACGTGGGTTCTATCCCTGGGTGGGGAAGATCCCACCTGCCTTGGAGCAACTAAGTCCATGTACTACAACTCCTAGAGCCTGTGCCCTGCAACAAGAGACGCCACTGCGGTGAGAAGCCGTCAGAACCTAGACGAGCCCCTGCGTGCCACAACTAGAGAAAGGCCTTCGGGGCAGCGAAACCCACCATAGCTGGTAAACCAATCAATCAATCTTATAAAAAAGCGCTGCCTCGGGTCCACTTTTTCATATTTGTAGGCAACAAGGCTGAGCCACTGGTTCCCACAGGGCTCTGCCAGCAGTCGAAGCCTGGCATGCACCAGGATCAAGACTCTAATGGGGTGCTGGCCGGGACCAGGGGTCCCCAGAGAAAACTACTGAAGCGACCTGTGGAATGAACCCCCCAAGTCAGCCAAAAGCACGAAGATACCTGCCCTCCCCAACAACAACAAAAAAATCAGACTGGATTTTTCCCCCCAGATGATAAATTCACTCTGTGCAATTTGATGGGGGTCGGCGGGCTGTTCTGGAAGAGGCTGGGCAGGCGGGCCTTCCTCCTGGCTCCGGGGGCCCCACTCTAGACCAGGAGCATGGCCAGCACCTGCACCCCGAGGATTTCCACACCCACACGTGCTGGTGGTTCAGGAGAGGTGAACTACGATTACTGCCTCCCGACCCATCTGTTTCGAAAACATGAAATTCTGACAGACCCGCAGAGAGCACAGGCTCGCTCTGGAACCAGCATCTGGTTGTCCAGACGTTCCTTCTCTCAGCTTCGTACAAGAAACATGCCTGAAGTTTATTCAGATCCGATTAAGTACTTTGAGGTGTGACGTGTTAGAGTTTATGTGCTCAGTCGTGTCCAACTCTCTGTGACTCCGTGGACTGTAGCCCACCAGGCTCCTCTGTCCATGGGATTCTCCAGGCAACAACACTGGAGTGGGTTGCCATTCCCTTCTCCAGGGGATCTTCCCAACTCAGGGATCGAACCCAGGTTTCCCATGCAGCAGGCAGATTCTTTACCAGCTGAGCCATGAAGGAAGCCCCACATTGCATATTTTACGAACACTGCCTTTCTTTTTACCAGGAACACGGTAATGAGGCTTTCTCCTTCCCTGGCAGGTGTCTGCCCCTGATGGTGCCCATTGCTACACATGCCCCAGAGTCTTGTTTCTGCCCTTTTATTGACTTCAGAATCACTTCCTGGGAATGATGAATTCTCACAGACCAAATACCATTTTCACCTGGTTAATTCCTAAACTACACCACCCGTCATGGACCACGGCCCTGAACATCTGCATTCTGCCTCCAGGATTCTCCTGGACAACTGACCACCATTCTCTCAGAATCAGCTTCTTTAAAACAAAACCTTCCCTTCCTCGGACTCCTGTTTGGCAGAAGTACAGCCTGTGGTGTGCCCCTCCTCTCTCTGGCTTCTTCTGCCCCATGAGTTTCTGCGCACAGTTTCTTCCCTCTGAGATGCCTCCGCTCTCAGCTCAGCTCCTTCTCTCTGTCAGACCACAGTCAGGCTTTCTGCCCCAATGCCTTTGCTAACACCACCTTGGAACTATTGCTAGGTTAATCTTTCTAAGATATTTTCTTTGTTTAATATTTTTCTGGTTGAAAGGGAGAAAAAGCTGACAACTAATGGCTGGGTCTTAGTTGCAGCATGTGGGCTCTTGTTCCCTGACCAGATATGCAACCCAGGCCACCTGCATTGGGAGCTCAGTCTGAGCTACTGGACCACCGGGGAAGTACTGGGAGTCCTATTTATCTTTGATAAATTATTCTAGAAGGGGGTGGCAGAGGATGAGATGGTTAGATAGCATCACTGACTCAATTGATGTGGGTCTGAGCAAACTCTGGAAGATAGTGAAGGACAAAGAAGCCCGGCATGCTGTAGTTCACGGGGTCACAAAGAGTTAGACCCAACTTAGTGACTGCGCAGCAACAAAATTATCCTACAACTGCTTCTCTCGTGATTTCCATAGTCTTTAAATTCTGATTCACTTAATATGATTTAAAAATTTGTATTTCCTTGTTATGTAGGGATACAAAACAGTAGGAATCAAAATCCAGAGTTTTCAGGAAACTGCTTATATAGGCATATTCCTCAGCTTGGTGTTATTTTGCTATAACTGGAAAAGCAAAAACACCCTCAGAAAAGAGCCAAACACACGTTTGATCATAACTATGTAAAGTGAGATCACAGCTATGGGAGTGACCATAGCTATATAAACAATAAGCCAGCCCCTGACTAACAGGAAGTGGACAAAGATCTTGAATTCCTAGCTAACCTAGCAGGCTAGCTGGGCACTTGTTCTGCTCCTCTGCTGCGTCCAATAAGTCTGGCGTTAAATGACAGCTGACAAACCAAAGATTGAGACTCACTGGGCTATTTCTGCGGGTCATCTTTGGCACTAGAAAGATGAAAGGCTTACATGATGAAAATGGACTCTGTGCATCTATGATTCTGAAAGGAGACTGAGAGTTTTAAAAAATGCACATGATTTTTATCTCCAGTTGCCTGTTCAGACAAAGTCTGAACAGTCAGGGCCCATGTTACATGCAGAAGCAGATAAAACAAGCAGGGAATGAATCTTTCTCATCACTGTACAGTCCAGAGCACAGCTGCTTCACACTGAGCATCCTCCATAAACATCAGTGGCTCAGAGAATTCGTCAGTTCACAACAGGAGAATCTCTTCCCTGCAGTTCTGACCCAAATCGTGGAAGGCAGGATTCCCAGGTAGCTCAGGTGGTAAAGAATCCGCCCGCAATGCCAGAGACCCCAGCTCAGTTGCTGGGTCAGGAAGATCTGCTGGAGAAAGGATAGGCTGCCCTCTCCAGTCTTCTTGGTCTTGCCTGGTGGCTCAGCTGGTAAAGAATCCACCTGCAATGCGGGAGACCAGGGATTGATCCTTGGGTTGGGAAGATCCCCTGGAGAAGGGAAAAGTTACCCACTCCAGTACTCTGGCCTGGAGAATTCAATGGACTGTATAGTCCATGGGGTCTCAAAGAGTCTATTCTTAAGGAGGTAGGCATGTTAGCTGGGTTTTGAACTCTTGTTAGGAGTATCTACTTCCCTGATGACTCAGATGATGAAAAATCTACCTGCAATGTGGGAAACCAGGGTTTGATCCTTGGGTCGGGAAGATCCTCTGGAGAAGGAAATGGCAACCTACTTCGGTATTCTTCCCTGGAGAATCCTCATGGACAGAGGAGCCTGGCAGATCTGTCTGTGGGATCACAAAAAGTCGAACATGACGTTCACTTTCACTTAGGCTCCTCTGTCCACAGGATTCTCCAGGCAAGAATACTGGAGTGGGTTGCCATTCCCTTCTCCACGGGAAGTTTCTGGCCTAGGGGTTGAACCTGAGTCTCTATGTCTCCTGCATTGGCAGGTGGGGTGTTTACCACCAGCGCCACCTGGGAAGCCCTAAGAAAATCTACTACTGCTGCTGCTAAGTCACTTCAGTCGTGTCCGACTCTGTGCGACCCCATCCCTGGGATTCTCCAGGCAAGAACACTGGAGTGGGCTGCCATTTCCTTCTCCAATGCATAAAAGTGAAAAGTGAAAGTGAAGTCACTCAGTCATGTCTGACTCTTTGCGACCCCATGGACTACAGCTTACCAGGTTCCTCCATCCATGGGATTTTCCAGGCAGGAGTACTGGAGTGGGGTGCCATTGCCTTCTCCGAAGAAAATCTAGACCTCCCATCTGGCAGAGGTCGAGGAGAAGAGTTTTGCAATCAGTTAACTCATCAGTGACACTGCTGTTAGGGAAGTTGCCCAGAGAGAATACGAGATCAGTTATGTCTGATGGGGGAGGATGGATGGGAGGGAGACAGGAGGAGCTGAGTCACCTCCACGGGTTTGGGGCGTGGAGGTGATGACTGATGCTGCTGAACTTGAGTGAAGAGGCAGATGTGCCTGGAGTGGCAGGGGGTGGGGCAGGCGGTTCCAGGCAGAAGGGCAAAGCTCCGAGAAGGTGCTGAGATCCTGTGTGATGTCATCTAGAGACTGGTCCTCTTTGAGGATTCTATTTGACTTTCCAACTTCAAGTTTTATTTCCTTTGCTCACAGAATGATTGAAGCATTGTTCTTAAATATATGTGTATATTTCCTACTGGGCTTCCCTGGAGGTTCAGTGGTAAAGAACCTGTCTGCCAGTGCAGGAGAAGCAAGTTCAATCCCTGGGTTGGGTAGATCCCCTGGAGGAGGGCATGGCAACCCACTCCAGTGTTCTTGCCCGTGAAATCCCATGGACAGAGGGGCCTGGTGGGCGATAGTCCATGGGTCTCAAAAGAGTCGGACACGAGTTAGGTACTGGCCACACACACGTATTTCCTCTCAGTCCCTTCTGTTCCCTTTCACACTGGGCCTGGTGGGCAGCTCTGGAATGAAAGGTGGTTCAGCGGGGGCCTCTGATGCCTGCCCATGGCTCAATCAGCTGCGCTGCCTCATTGCATCACAGTCACCTCTGCCTCGTCCCTCCAAGCTCAGCCCCTGCCAAAGCTGCCTGGTCCCGGGGGAGATCCAGCCCCTGATAAGGAAACATGAGGAAGCCTTCAGTATAATACTTATTGATCGATCATTTATTACACCCTCCCTCTGCTAGTTCAGACTGGGGCTTTTATTAAAGGAGCTGATACAGTCGCCAAGCTCATGAAGTCTCCCAGCTATTGAGAGAGAGCAGTAGTTAGGAGCATGTGCTTTGGAGTCAACCTGCTTGGGTTTGAAACACATGACCTCAGTGTACGGGCCATGGGAACTTGGGCTCTGCTTCAGTTTTCTGCTCCGTACAACAGGTAAAGTAGTAGGCCTGTTATGATTGTTAAGTGGATTAAGTGTTTTAAAGTTCTCAGAACATTGCCTGCTAAGTATTAGGCACCATATAAGTGTGAGCACAAGCTGGAATCAAGATTGCTGGGAGAAATATCAATAACCTCATATGCAGATGACACCACCCTTATGGCAGAAAATGAAGAGGAACTAAAAAAACCTCTTGATGAAAGTGAAAGAGGAAAGTGAAAAAGTTGGCCTAAAGCTCAACATTCAGAAAACTAAGGTCATGGCATCCGGTCCCACCAGTTCATGGGAAATATATGGGGAAACAGTGGAAACAGTGTCAGACTTTATTTTGGGGGGCTCCAAAATCACTGCAGATGGTGACTGCAGCCATTAAATTAAAAGACGCTTACTCCTTGGAAGAAAAGTTATGACCAACCTAGACAGCATATTAAAAAGCAGAGACATTACTTTGCCAACAAAGGTCCTTCTAGTCAAGGCTATGGTTTTTCCAGTGGTCAGGTATGGATGTGAGAGTTGGATTATAAAGAAAGCTGAGCACAGAAGAATTGAAGTTTTTGAACTGTGGTGTTGGAGAAGACTCTTGAGAGTCCCTTGTACTGCAAGGAGATCCAACCAGTCCATCCTTTTTGAGATCAGTCCTGGGTGTTCATTGGAAGGACTGGAGCTGCAACTGAAATTCCAGTACTTTGTCCACCTGATGCGAAGAACTGACTCTTTTGAAAAGACCTTGATGCTGGGAATGATTGAATGCGGGAAGAGAAGGGGATAACAGAGGATGAGATGGTTGAATGGTATCACCGACTCAATGGACATGAGTTTGAGTAAACTCTGGGGGTTGGTGATGGACAGCGAAGCTTGGTATACTGAAGTCCATGGTGTCACAGTCAGACATGACTGAGCGACTGAACTGAACTGAACTGAGTAAGTCAGCACAGAGCTATGGCTGAGTACTGAGGGTGTTCGGCAAGTAGAAGGAGAGAGGGAAGTACAGCCCGGGGAAGGACGCACAGAGGAAAGGGGACTGTGTGCTTTACTCCTGGTAGTGATGTGTTGGGCGTGGGGCGTAGGAAGCAGAGTGGGGATAGGAGGAAGCCCCTAAGAGGGAATGATGGATGTGAGGGACTACAGGGTGGTCAGAAGCTGGAGAGAAGTGATGCTGGAGTGGTTAAGATAGTTCTGGTTGCAAATGGTAGGGACACAGCATAAGCCAGTGTCACAGAAAAAGAAGACAAATAAAGTGAGAGTATTAGTCGATTCTGCCACCTCATGGGCTGCAGCCGGGCTCGCTCCTCTGTCCATGGGATTTTCCAGTCAAGAATATGGGAGTGGGTTGTCAAGACCTCCTCCAGGGAACTTCCCAACCCAAGGATTGAACTCAGGTCTCCTGTGTCTCCTGCATTGGCAGGCAGATTTTTTACCACTGTGCTACCTGGGAAGCCAAAATTTATGAAGAAAAGTATACAAATATATAAGCTGTGGCTAGTCATTAGCTCAGAGGTGGGAGGTAGTCTTATCCAACCAGTTTGCCTATGGGAAATGTGAAAATGAGATTCAAGGACTTTAAAGCAAGAATCATTATTTTATGAATGATTATTTCACACTCAGGGCAGATTTCATATGAACCCATTCTCTTAATAATGGGCAATAATATCTGAAGGGCTTTCAAAGATGGTTGCCAAATGTTCTCAAACATTTATTTGGAGCACATCTATAGCAAGTGATGAAAACTTCTTTCAAAGTGATAAATAGAAGGCAAAATCCTATTTTCACTTCAGCTCTGTTGGACACTATTATTTTATGTTTAGCAGATGCTGAGTTTCAAATCAATCTAAACTCCTGAAACTTTTCATAATTTGCTTACGTTTAGGTTTTAAAATGTCAATTAAGTATACAAAATGCAAGAGGTTGAACAAAATACTCTGTAGCTGGGAAGCATGTGCATTTCCCTATGTACATTTATGAAACTTCCATCTCAGCTTGAGTTCTGCCTTTACACTAGCTGTGAGACACATCTCAAACTCAACATTTCCAAAAACAAGTTCATCTTTTCTTCTAAACTTGGTCCCTCAACCTGTACTCCTTGTCACCATGTGTGCACTGCATCAGCACACCTTGCTGTGATTTTTGTTCTCGTCTAACTGCCCAGTTTTGCTTTTTTAAAAAAATATACCATGTTCTGAGGTTGAGAGAATAAATATTGTTAAATGACTATACTACCCAAGGCAGCCCACAGATTCAGTGAAATCCCTATCAAATTACCAACAGTGTTTTTCACAGAACTAGAAAAAGTAGTTTTAAAATTCGTATGGAAACACAAAAGATCCTGAATAGCCAAAACAGTCTTGAGAAAGAAGAATGGAGCTGAAGGAATCATGCTCCCTGACTCTAGACTATACTACAATGCTATAGTAATCAAAACAGCACAGTACAAACACAAAACAGGTGTGTAGATCAGTGGATCAGGGTAGAGAACCCAGAAACCAACCCACCCATTTATTGTAAGTCGATCTACAGCAGAGGAGGAGAGAATATGCAATGGAGAAATTGCAGTCTCTTCAATAAGTGATGTTGGGAAAATTGGACTGCTACATGTAAAAGAATGAAATCAGAACATTCTCTAAGACTACATGCAAAAATAAATTCAAAATGGATTAAGACCTAAATGTAAACCTGGATAGTACAAAACTCCTACAGGAAAACATAGGCAGAACACACTTTGACATAAATCATGTAACATTTTTTGGATTTGTTTCCTAGAGAATGGAAATAAAAACAAAAATAAATGGGATCTAATTAAACTCAAAAGCTTTTGCACAGCAAATGAAATTGTAAACAAAACAGGAAGACAACCTACGGGATGGGAGAAAATATTTGTAAATGATACTAAGGAATTAATTTCCAAAATATACAAACAGTTCCTACAGATATATATATATATATATATACACACACACACACACACACACACACACACACATATGTATATGTACATGTATATATAAAGTATATATAAATATATAAAGCTGATCTATTATCTATATAAATAGAGCTATGTAAGCTGCTTGTGTGTGTGTATATATATATATATACACACACACACACATATATATATAAAGCTGAGATATATATATATTTCAGAACAGTCAAAACATGGGTAGAAGACCTAAATAAACATTTCTCCAAAGAAGGCAAAGAGATGGCCAACAGGCTCATGAAAAGATGCTTTAATTTTTAGAAAAATGCATGTCAAAACCACAATGAGATATCATCTCACATCAGTTAGAATTGTCATCATCAAAAAGTCTACAAATAATTGCTGTAGAGGGTGTAAAAGAAAAGGGAAACTTTCTACGCTATTGGTAGGGATGTAAATTGGTTCAGATACCATGAAAAACAGTACAGAAGTTCCTTAAAAAGCTAAAAATAGAGTTATCATATGATCGATGCAGCAATCTCACTCCTGGGCATATATTCAGGAAAGATGAAAATTCTAATTTAAAAAAGTTACACAGACCCAAATATGCACAGCAACACTGTTCACAATATACAAAACATGGAAGTAACCTAAGTGTCCACTGACAGAGGAATGGATAAAGAAGGTGTGGTTCATAGATACAATGGAATACTCCTCAGTCACAAAAAGGGTAAAATAATGCCATTTGCAGCAAAACTATGGACCTAGAGATGATCTCACTTGAGTGGAGTATATCAGACAGACGTCACATGATATCACTTGTATGTGAATCCAACAAAGTGATAAAAATGAGTTTTTACAAAGCAGAAACTGACTCACAGACATAGAAAACAAACTTATCTTTACCAAAGATGGAAAGGTGGGGAGAAGGACAAATTAAGAGTTTGAGATAAACAATGTGAACACTACCATGTATATAACAGATGAACAACAAGGACCTACTTATCACACAGGGGAACTATATTCCATATCTTGTAATAGCCTATAGTGGAAAAGAATCTAAAAAAGATTATATATATGCACATATATATGAATATATACACACACACACATATATATAGTTCAGATAGATATCTTTATCTATCTGAATTACTTTGTTGTGCACCCCAAACAAAGACACCAACAACATAAAGCTTTACATTTTTTTTAAAAAGATATCTTTAAGTGAATAGATGGACAGACAATAGGTTGGAATAATTTCAGAGACATTTATTAGGTTGTCTACATGCTATTCGACCTATTCAATTAATACTTTTTTCAGTAACCCAAGGCACTATCTAAAAAAATCTTTTTTGTAACTCCTCAAACACAAGCTAGTAGTATAAAATTCAATAGAGAATTTTTAAAATAAAGTAGCTCTTTAATTATTACAAACGCAACCATTAAAAATATGTTGTTTTATCTGCGTACATATGTATGTGCTCAGTCATATCCGACTCTATGACCCCATGGACTGTAGCCCGCAAGGCTCCTCTGTCCATGAAATTTTCCAGGCAGGAACACTGGAGTGGATTGCCATTTCCTACTCCAATATATATGTATTTATACCACAAAAATCTATAGCAAAATGCTCGAACAGGATTATTATTACTGATGTAGGATTAATAATTTTTAAGTTTTACTTATTTTTATATCAAAAATCTCCTATAGTGCATATTAATTTTTATATAAAAGATCAATAGAAATCTTTTGTAAGCTTTTGCCCCGAATCACCAGGATCACTTCCGAAGTTCATCGTAAATAATCACGTTTCCTTTCCTTTCTCCCTGTGCTCTCTGAGGTCTACGTCTGTCTTCGTGCTGCCTACAAGCCAGTGTTATCAGCTCTATGCGTGCGTGCACGCTTGCCAAGTCGCTTCAGTCACGTCTGACTCTTGTGACCCCATGGACTGCTGCCCACCCAGCTCCTCTCTCCATGGAATTCTCCAGGCAAGAATGCTGGAGTGGGTTGTCATGCCCTCTTCCAGGGGATCAAACCTGGGTCTCCTGTGGTTCCTGCATTACAGGTGGAGTCTTTACCGCTCAGCCATGGGGAAGACCTCTCAGCGCTATAATTAACTGTTAAGTCTTGACTTCTAGTTTATTAAATGAGTGACTCAGAGCATCCTGCAGAGAAGACACTGCCCTATGGAGGCTCCAGCAGGACCTCAGGGCTCCCAGGACACCGCCCTCCTGGACACTGATCTTTATGGAATGTTGCATTTGCGCAGGGTTACTTCAGTAAAAGTGAAGCATAAACGGCTATTTAACATAAAGGGAGCAAAATGATACATTATTGAACCTCATTTCTTTCACTGATCAGTCACATTTTCAAAGGAACTCCCCCTGAAAACATTCTTTCATGTCTGTGCTGCATTTTGTCGAAATCAGTCTCTTTACTATTCATACTATTCATTTTCATTGCAGTAACATTCGCTGGCTTTAAAACTGCGGAATATAATATGCTTGGTGAGTGGAGAAAATAAATTTAACAGGCTATTCCATAATTGGGAATCAATACACATTATAATATTATTCCACTGGACTTGAATCAAATTAATGACACTGTCAACATTTTAACCTCAGAGACTGTTCAACGATGGCTATAAGCTATTTGTTAAGTGCTAATCAACTCAACCAATTAAAACCAAATATTTATCACATGTGGCACGATAAATCTATTCATGCTTTTGATAATTGAAAAATAGCTAAGACTATATAATGCCTGCAGATAGCATTACGTGGAAAACTTGTAGCTCGAGAAAATAGTGTATAAGTGGATTTGGTACAGAACAGAATCTTAGAATCAGTTTTTTAAAGGGAAAAGAATACTTTAGTTGTTGAAGAGAAAATTTTAATTTATAACTATGCATATTCAACACCCAGAAAATAAACTGTTTTACAGTAATTCCTAAAACTTCCACCCAACTTTCAGGAGACTTACTAAATTATTAATTTCTGGGAACTTTCCTGGTGGTCTAGTGGATAAGACTTTGTGCTTCCAATGCAAGAGGCGTAGCTTCAATCCCTGGTTTGGTGGCATGGCCAAAAACAAAAAAAAAAAAGATTAATTTCTGCAATAGTCAGCTGCCCCCTAATGACTGTAAACACAGTCATATGAAACACAAGCATTTGACCACCTGTAACAAAACTGCAGTGAGATCATTTGTAAAGGAATTTCTTGTTACGCTGATCGTACTGAAGTTTAATTCATTTGAAAAGACCCTTATGCTGGGAAAGATTGAGGGCAGGAGGAAAAGGGGATGACAGAGGATGAGATGGTTGGATGGCATCACCAACTCAATGGACATGGGTTTGGGTGGACTCCAGGAGTTGGTGATGGACAGGAAGGCCTGGCATGCTGCAGTTCATGGGGTCGCAAAGAGTCGGATATGACTGAGCGACTGAACTGAACTGAATCGAACTTTAATTAGTAACCAAGAAGGTAGCAGGGAGGCCTGGTCATATTCTTCCTCCAGATGAGTGCTTGTTTTCTATTTGTCCTGCTCAAGGGTCTGCTATGCTATTTCACAGCATGCAGGAAAAATGTGCACACTGCAACAGAGTGGATGCTCCATAAACCGTTGAATAGATGAATGTAACAATGGAAATGTCTTTTAAAAGATCCGATGTCTCGTTCAGCCTTCACCAACTGAGTGAAGTATGTACACTATCCAGAGTAACTTTTTGTTCGTCGACTTTCTCTCACTCCACTACAGAGCAGTAGTTTTTAAATGAGTTTGCAGTAAGTCTGTTCTGATAGAGAAGCAGATGTATACCCGGAATTAGCACTCCTTTCCCAATGCTGAAATGGAAAACAAAATGGAAACCCTGGGGAAAGCTATTTTCCCAATTCACCTTCCAAAAAAAAATAGATCAGGAGTTCAGTCTTACACATTCTAAGTGCAGTATTTAGCTGGTACAAACTGCCATAAGCTCAGTGAAAAGACCTAATGGGGAGCCTGGCAGATAGTAAGCGCTCAGTAAGTACCTGGTGAAGGAGTGAGTGGTGAGTGTGGACTGAGACAGCTTGATTTATGATCTGCCTTCCAAACTCATAACAAGCTTCCCTATCCTCTCTCTTCCTCAAAAATGTAAATCACGGTGAATAGAAGAAATGGAACAGTCTGGAGTCAGCTGTGATGGGGCAGGCAGTCAGTCCCAGCTAACACTTCCCAGTTGGCGCTAGTATAAAGAACGTGCCTGCCAATGCAGGAGACATAAGAGACGCAGGTTCCATCCCTGGGTCTGGAAGATCCCCTGGAGGAAGGTGTGGTGACCCACTCGAGTATTCCTGCCTGGAGCATCCCATGGACAGAAGAGTCCATAGGGTCCTAAAGAGTCGGATACGACTGAGGCGACACCACACACAGAGCAAATAAAAGATTGAGTGTCTGCTCCCTGCTCCATCAGCTCCCAGAACTGAAAGGAACAACACCCGAGCAGAGCAACTAATTTTAGACTCATAAACCTTAGATTCTCACCTCAGATCCTTAGCGGACTCCTGACCCGGGCTACCAGTGCTTCAGTGATGCTGAACTAGCTTCTCTGGGTCATGCCCTCACCTTCGATTTCCCTACCTGCATCACCTCAACAAGCCCTTTCCTTCGCTGCGCCCCCTTTGCAGAACAAAAGTGAAAAATCATTATCTTGACAGCCTGGAGAAAAAAAATGGAAACCACTTCATGATGAGGCATTTAACATTTTAATTACTGATAATTATGATACTGCAGGAGAACAGAGAAGATGACATTATTTAAATGTAGAAGACAAGTTTAAATTATGCTAATATGTTCTAGCTTGTCTATAATTTTTTTTTTGACAGAGAACAAAGATTGGAGTCAGCTACCTAACTCGAGTGAGTTGTTAGTCGTCTCTTCTCCTTGTGATTAAAAGTGATGACGTTCTGGCCGTGAAGCCTGGCAGGTGAGGTGTGGTCACTTGTCACACCACAAGATGACCTCAGTAAGGTCAACTCTAAGCCTCAGCAAGCCCCACAGTGCTCTGAGCTTGCAGTGTCTGAACTTAGCAAAAACTTTCCCTTTTAATCTCATGCCCTGCAACTTAAATATTTATGCTTAAATGACATATATGTGTTCCAGTATGCCCTGACTCACCTATGGCCATCCTTTCAACTGCTGCCTGAGAGTTCTTTGCTGTTTAAAAGTCCCATGGGTTTTGAATTTAGACATGCCTGAGCTAAATCTATATTTCTATGTTTTGTGATCCTTAGAAAGTTATTGAATCTCCTGGTGACTGAAATGCTTCCTTATAGGACAGTTGGGGGCTTCGTGAGAAGACAAAGAGTGCCTGACACAGGGGGGTGTTTGGCAAGAATAGCCATCTTCTCCTATGACTAAGTATTTTCAGTAAAATTGAATTTTGAAAGTTACTCAGTTTTCGCAAAGTCTGAGTCTTTCACCAGGGGGTGACAGATAAAACCAAAAGAAAAAAAATTGCTTGCAAAAAAAAAAAAAAATCAATCTCAAAAATATTAGATAGCAAGACCAAATTATTAATGAGCTTTTGATGGGAGTAGTATGGATTTGAGAAGCTTTTGCTTTGGGCAAAATTACATAATTGTTGTATAATTCATATGCATAACCACTGAAAATGCAATTTCCTCAAAGTGTATGTTTATCTCATCATAGTCTTCTGAGGGTTTAATCATCTTATTAACAAAACACTCAGGATCCTGACCTTGGGCTAGTCACTTTACCCCAACCCTCACCTCAGAACAAAAAGGGTATCACGCTATTGTTGTATTTGCAGATGCTAACCTGGCTCAAAGACATGGTTTTAGCAGATCGACATCACCAAGTAGTTGGTGATCGTCAGGCCTTCACAGCACATCAAGCCTTCTCGATGTCTCTCGGAAAGAGTTCTTCAGCAGCTTGTGTCTTGATTTTCATTTTTTTCAGGACTATTATCTTTTATTTCTTGCAAAAAACTTGATTTCCATATCATTCTCACTCACTGAATTTTTGAACAGTTACACTCATTTATCTTAAATGATCTATCTTAAATCTACTGAACCATGGAGCTGTTGACTGCATCACTTAGACAGGCCTTTAAATTAGCCCTCTCTTTGGTCCCAGGACAACGCCACTTGCGGGCTGATCTGTCAGGCCCACGGGAGGGAGAGAGCCCTGAACAAGGAGGTAAAACCACGGAGACCCGGGCCGATCACTTGTCATGTGGCAACTTCACTCCGTACGGAGAGGAAGTGATACCAGCCAGGCTCTCACTGTTCACAGCGCTGCTAGCAGGGCACAGGTGACGCCTGGAGACGGAGTCTAGGTGCTCACACTTCCGGTGGCAAGCTGGAACCACCTGAAAACCAGGGCTCGGCTCTGAGCAGCTCCCCGCGGCCCCCAGCCAGCCGGATGTCTCCTCCCGCCCGACCCCTGCGGCCTCGCCCTGCCAGACCCTGAGGCCCCACCCTCCTGACCCTGCGACCCGGAAACGGGGCCTCCTCGCTTCCGGCTCAGAGCCTTGGTGTTTGCTGGTCCGTCTGCTCGGACACTCTTCCTGCAGGTGGTTACCTGAGTGCGTGACTCTGCTTCAGTGTCACCTACAGAAGACCCGCTACACCAGCAACCACACACACACACACACACACACACACACACAC
>CM035302.1:34803036-34822162 GCA_020226075.1 Hydropotes inermis
GAGGACTGGAAGGCTCCCCTCCATCACCCCTGCACGCATGCAGTCAGTCCTGTCTGACTCTTTGCGACCCCAGGGATCCTCCATGGGGTTCTCCAGGCAAGAAGGCTGGAGTGGGCTGCTGTGCCCTCCTCCAGGCGGTCTTCCTGACCCAGGGATCGAACCCGGGTCTCTTAACGTCTCCTGCAGGGTTCTTTCTTAGTCTCCAGCGGGTTCTTTACCTCTGTTGTCCCCCGGGAAGCCGTCCAATCACCCAGACCCAAGTTACATCTCAAGCCCAGAGTGACAAGGCATCAGCCGTGGCCAACCCTCCTTTTATGGAGAAAACCCCAGTCTTCTCTGGGGACCAGGCCTTAAAGATTAACGTCAAGAAACTCCTTTTCTTCCTCAGAAATGCTAAACTATCATCATCATAATTTTGATCAAGATAGAGTCTCAAAAGAAGAATTCTCAAGCGTCTTAAAAAGGAACCCCACACTCCTCAGTTCCAGCTCCCTGTTATATCACAAAATTACAAAAGGATGGTTTTCCTTTGTGTCAGCCTCTGACATTTCATTTCCTTGGAAGGAAAGTTAGGACCAGCCTAGACGGCATATTATAAAGCAGAGACATTACTTTGCCAACAAAGATCTATCTAGCCAAGGCTATGGTTTTTCCAGTAGTCATGTATGGATGTAAGAGTTGGACTATAAAGAAAGCTGAGCGCAGAAGAATTGAAGTTTTTGAACTGTGGTGTTGGAGAAGACTTGAGAGTCCCTTTAACTGCAAGGAGATCCAACCAGTCCATCCTAAAGATTAGTCCTGAGTGTTTATTGGAAGGACTGATGACAAAGCTGAAACTCCAATACTTTGGCCACCTAATGCGAAGGGCTGACTCATTGGAAAAGACCCTGATGCTGGGAAAGATTGAGGACTGAAGGAGAAGGGGACGACAGAGGATGAGATGGTTGGAAGGCATCACCGATGTCCATCAATGGACATGAGTTTGAGTGAACTCCGGGAGTTGTTGATGGACAGGGAGGCCTGGCGTGCTGCAGTCCATGGGGTTGCAAAGACTGGGACACAACTGACACTGAACTGAACTGAGCTGAACTTGACATTTCATGTTTTGCTCTTGATGTCCTTCTCCAAATTCAGTTTCTTTTTTCACAGAGCAGATAAAATGTCCTCCCCTCCTCCAAAACAGAGCAAGCCGCGTACGTAGGCCCCAGGCACTGAGCCCAGAACAGCACACGGGTGCACCGGCGACCCGCGGGCTGAGCGCAGGCGAAGTCCCTGCACATCTGACCTTCCCCTGGGGAAGCGGGGTGAGTGGGATGAGGTCGGGGAGGTCAGGAGCGCTCCGAGGGGCTGCGGTCATCCTAGGGCCTGGGGCGGTGCCACCTGGCTGCCCAGGAGGTGGCCCGACGTGCGGGGCGAGGCGTGTCCAGGGTGGAGACGGGACCAGCCCAGCCCGAGAGAGCAGGGCCAGACCTTGTGCCTCCAGGCGGGACCAACACGTCCCGCAGGCTCAGGGCTGGCTGAGCACCATGGCCCCCGCGCCTCCGCCCCAGGACGGACCCTACAGGAGCACAGGAATCATAGCGAAAGGCATGTCCACTCTGAGGCCCACACGCGACACACCCGCCAAACCACAGCGCAGCAGGGGCTTTGCTAGTGACGGGGGTCTGCACCCCAGGTTCCACGCTAGCATCTCCCTCTGAGCCGCTGTGCCACAGCGACCACCCATCCCAGCCACCCGGAAGAAAATGTAGGTTTAGGAAGGGAGTTTTCAGCCTCTAAGTGGATCCAAGTATAGTAGTTTCAGGGGTTGCTAAAGGGAGTACCTGGTTGCTCAGATGGCAAAGAATCTGCCTGCAATGTGGCAGACCGGAGTTCGATCCCTGGGTCAGGAAGATTACCCTGAAGAAGGGAGCGGTTACCCAGTCCAAAATTCTTTCCTGGAGAATTCCATAGAGAGAGGAGGCTGGTGGGCTACAGTCCATGGGGTCGCAAAGAGTCAGACACTAAAACTTGAGATGATCGTATTATTAAACACACAGTACTTACTTTGATACATGGCTTTAAGTCTATGTTTCTAATGCATTTTAAAGATGAATCAGAAAAATTGATTGTCCCTTAACTCCCAGCAGTAAGGAATCTGGTCCAGATCAGCACAGGAATGCAGGGCTGATTTCAGGGCCAGAAACACCCCCCCCCCCCATGACTCTCAGCCTGTTGGACCCAGGAAGGGAAAAAATCAAAATTAGGCTCAAGAAGTGGAACCCTAACGAGAAAGAAACATTTCTGTCTAGAGAAAAGGGCTTGTTCTAAGGCATACTCCTTCCTTAGAAATGTAATTAGAAGCAGCATCATTCTTTAACTTATTGAATGCCTATTATTATGGGCTGGACTCTGCAGAAGATATGGTAAATAAACAGGTAAAGTCCTTGCTGGGAAGAGTTCCAGCATCTAGGGCATGAAAATCATTCCACACCAACCTGAGAGCAAGTTGGGTCTAAAAAGTAAGTATGCTATCTGGGGGAAAGTGTGAAACTCAGGTAAACATATATATATACATATGTAGAGAGAGAGAGAGAGAGGCTTCCCATGTGGCTCAGTGGTAAGGAACCCACCTGCAATTCAGGAGATGTGGGTTCAATCCCTGCATTGGGAAGATACCCTGGAGGAGGGCATGGCAACCCACTCCAGTATTCTTGCTGGAAAATCTCGTGGACAGAGGAGCCTGGTGGGCTATAGTCCATGGGGTCATAAAAGAAATGAACATGACTGAAGTGATTACATAACAACAAACATCAACTATATATACATATATATATATAAAACATTTATATATGTTATATATAAACATACCATATATGTTATAAACATATATGTATATGTTATATATATAAAACATTTATAAGCATATGCACTCATTTATCATTGTACATAATTTCAATTATATAATTACAATTATGCATAATGTTAATATTCCCATTTTATAAAGAGGATGAAGTTCTGAGGTAAAATGCCAAGATTGCACAGCCGGAAACCACAACGCAAGACCCCGAGTGCAGTCTGTTCCTTAGAGCTACCAGCGCAGAACCAGACTTGTCAAAGCTGGACCTGACCCTTCAGCAGCCATAACCAGTCTCTCAAGAGAAGGAGGAGGTGGGGAGCAGGGTGGGGGGCCCACAGCCCTAAGTCTGGGTCAGTTTCCTATTCAGGGCTGGAAGCGGGGTAAGGAGTCCAGCTCCCTCTCACAAGCTTCTCCTTACTAACTAATGCCTGACATTTCTTGAACAAAGAAGAAGCTTTCGCTCTGCAAGAAGACAGAGGCTTATTTAAAGTAACACATCAATGTTAATGAGTTCAAGTTAGCCAATAGGAGGTACTGCAAAAATAGCAGATACTGGAGATCCTGACTCTGCAGGATTTTCACTGGGTTAGTGCTGGTCAGGGTGGCGATGGTGGCAAAGGATGAGGATGCAAGGGAGTGAAGGGGCAAGGTCCCCACCTGAAGAGGAAAGGTAGGAAAGAGAAAGGTAGACAGGACAAGGTTGAAGGGCGGGTCACTCAGGCTGCTGCAGCCTGCCTGGCATCCTCGTGGCTGGGACAGGCTCATGGAGGCACGGTGGGGCTGTCAAGAGTTGGCTCCCATGGCACACAGGCTCTCTGAGGTCACTGTTCTCCCAGTCCGGCCCCTTTGGAGAGCCTGGTGATTTTGTCAGACCGGCAGTTCTGCTTAAAGGCAAGTACTCTGCTCCAGCATGCAAAGCTAAGAATTGATCGTTTGTGCTTGCTGTCTAAGTGAGATGGTATTCTCAAGTCAGCACTGATTGGTTCCATCCGTGGCTTCAGGCATGTCCTTCCTGATTAAAACACTCCCAGGCTTCTCTTGTGAAGGTCTCCTAACACACAGTCCTTCTGTCCCAGGGGAGGGGCGTGTGTTCACTGCCAGAAACATACCTGAAATTCCATACCTGCAATCAGATGCAGAACTCACAACACAGCCCGGCTTGCTCACAATGTGAGAGCACAGTATGTGCACTTTTTTCAGCCAGGGTGAGCAGAAACTCCCGCTCTTCATTCTGGGGCTCAGAGCCACAGCACACACACACAAAGGCCATCCTTGCCCCACTAGCAAGTAACTATACTCGTGAACTGATGCTTTTGAACTGTGGTGTTGGAGAAGACTCTTGAACCCCTTGGACTGCAAGAAGATCCAACCAGTCCATCCTAAAGGAAATCAGTCCTGAATATTCATTGGAAGCACTGAGGCTGAAGCTGAAACTCCAATACTTTGGCCACCTGATGCGAAGAACTGACTCACTGGAAAAGACCCTGATGCTGGGAAAGATTGAAGGCGGGAGGCGAAGGGGGCGACAGAGGATGAGATAGTTGATTGGCATCACTGACTCAAAGGACATGAGTTTGAGTAAACTCCGTGAGTTGGTGATGGACAGGGAGGGCTGGTGTGCTGCGGTCCACGGGGTGGCAAAGAGTCAGACACGCCTGAGCGACTGAACTGAACACTCACGAAGGGGCTTCCCAGGTGGTGCTAGTGGATCCCTGGGTCAGAAGGAGCCCCTGGAGTAGGAAATGGAAACCCACCCCAGTGTTCTTGCCTGGGAAATCCATTGGGCAGAGGAGGCTGGTGAGTTATAGTGCATGGGGCCAGAAAGAGCTGGACACGCCTGAGCAGCTGAGCAAACACTCGTGGAAGGAATTCTGCACACGCAAAGAGAAACATGGAAGTTTAAACTTAGGGTCTGCCCCCCCGTGGTGGTGGTACGCTAAAACCCCAGGCCCTCCTCCTGGCAAATATTCTGGACAACTTTTTTAATGCATGAGTTGATGAGACATGGAGATTCAGAATCTTGCATATAGCTGGAAAACTGGTGAGCATTTTGTGGGTCAGAAATGCTTTTTCAAACCAGAGGCGTAGAAGTCAAATTTATTGACAAGTTATAATGAAAACAGAATCATTGCTTTGTCCTCTTGCTTGTACGGTTTTTGGGAGGAAATGCTTTGGGGACTCTGCTGGGAAGACTCCTTCAGCTCTAAATTGGTCTCCAGTCTCCCCGACACCCGCCCCCCCACCCCTGCCTGGAGCCTGAGCCCTGCTACCTAAACACTGAAGACAGGAGCAAAAATAGCAACAGCCCTCCGCAGTAAACAATGAGTAATGTCTTCTCTAGAACACATTTGAATACATTCAGGAGTCAGCTCTTCGGTCCTTTCCAAAAATAATTCAGATGGACGTCAGTGTGGATGCCTCCACACACCAGGTTAGGAAGCCATGGTAAGCCTGTGATCATCGCTCACGTCTTCTCCGCGTGCTCAGGAGCGGGGGCCTCCCGCTGTGCACCCCATGAACTGTCCTTGTGACAGTACACCTCAGTGTCTGAGGGAGTCGGGCCAGCACCCTGGTCGCCGCTCATGACCCGTCTTTCCCCACAGATGGTAGAAAGAGACATCCAGTCTCTTCTGTGAAGCGTGGTCTGAGCAGCTGAGACGGTTAAAAGCAAATAATGACGAGCTGGTCGAACGTCAGTTCTCTGCTCCTTATGCCAATAACATTCCTACAGGATCAAACTGATTCAGATGGATGATTCTCAGGAAATCCAGACGCTGATTTCTAAGCAGTCATGCTTGGCAGGTTGAAGCTATCAGATGCCACGCAGCGGTTGTTATATCCAAACGTGAATGACCAACTCTAAACTTTGAGAAGGAGCCATGGAAACACACCTTCCCTTTTCTCTGAAAACCTCCAGGCACTGGTCCTAACCAGTGACCAGGCGTCGTTCTGTCCGCATAAATAGCCTTGGTGCTCTTTAAAAGCAGATTCCTGCCTCTCAAACAAATGCTAAGTCCCTTCCAACTCTGCAACCCCATAGACTTCGGCCCACCAGGCTGCCCTGTCCCTGGGGGTTCCCAGCAGGAATACTGGAGTGGATTGCCATTTCCTTCTCCAGGGGATCTTCCCGACCCAGGAATTGAACCCAGTCTTCTGCACTAGCAGGTGGATTCTTTACCACCGAGCTACCTGGGAAGCCCCTCTGGTAAGATGCCATGACCCAGGATAGGAAATCAAACTTCAGTTTACCTTTACTATTTTATAGTTATTGTGTATCTAAAATTGCAGGAATTACTCTTTTACTGAAAAGCGCTTTTTTTTTTTCTCTTTTCTAGTATACTTGGTACTCCGCGCTGCTTTTGTACCTCACAAATCTCCCTTTCCTCCACCTGTCAAGACACCATAGTATTTTGTTCTGTCTTTTGCTTAAAGACAAAAGCTAGCAAACAATTAAAAACACACAAAGATATCTAATGCCGGCCAAGGGGATGTCAGAAGACACGTCGCAGAATCATGTTGGTTTCGTTCTATGACGGAAAATTATGGAACTTTAAGAAAGTGAAGGGTGTTTTTAAAGACCTTTAACTTTAATTACTTTTGTGTGGAAAATCCCATGGACAGAGGAGCCTGGTAGGCTGCAGTCCATGGGATCACTAAGAGTTGGACATGACTGAACAACTTCACTTTCACTTTTCACTTTCATGCATTGGAGAAGGAAATGGCAACCCACTCCAGTGTTCTTGCCTGGAGAATCCCAGGGACGGGGGAGCCTGGTGGGCTGCCGTCTATGGGGTCTCACAGAGTCGGACACGACCGCAGTGACTTAGCAGCAGCAGCAGCAGCAACTTTAATTAGGAGAGTGTAAGACTTTGTCTTAAAAGAGATACACGTGTGTATCTTAAACCCAGTGGGAAATCCTTGGTTTCTGTCATAGACATCCACACGTTCTTCCCGTTGGACGGAGCGGAGGAGAGTCGGCCGGTCTGGAGGAGGGGCTGCAAGGAGGCCCTGAGCTGCTTCACTGCCATTCCTACTGGGGCCTGGGAGCTGTCCCCGGAAGAGGTCTGCCCAAGACAGGCAGGGCTGCCCAACACCTGGGACCCGCAGACTAGAGGAGAGGCAGCCCCCCACCCCTGTGCGTCCACCCCATCACCTGGCATGTGGGAGACAGAGGTGCCGAGCAAACCGCTCCTCTGCCAGCTCACCTGGGCCGGCCAGAGCCCCAGAAGCACCCTTCATCCTGTTTCATCACACAGGTTTCATCACACAGGTTGCATCACACAGGCATCAGCTGGCATGATGGACAAAAAGCCCAGCCCTCTGAAGGCTCTGATGTCCACTCCAGGTAAGAGCCAGTGAAGAATAGGTGTCAGAATGCAGGGAGACAAGCTAACCATCCGTTATCCCAGGAAAGACGCAGAAGAGACAAGGGTGGGCCCCTCACTGGGAGCCGAGGATCCCTCGAGGGAGGGAGAGACACAGACGGGCGTGCCATCAGCCCGAGGGCTTAAGCTGGACCTCAGGTCCCGAGGTTGTCCTGCCAACATGAGGTTGTTCAGTGGAGCCTCCGGGGCAGATGGCCCACAAAGACACAAGTCCTGCAGGCCCCGGGGGCTCAGTCTGAGAGGGACCAGAGTGGGCAGTTTAAACCCTGGAAGTGACTGCAGTCAGGTGGACACACAGCCCAGGGTGCAGGCGGGCCCACTCCTCAGGGGCCTGGAGGCGCCTGTCGGCCTCCAGTAAGTCAGTGGGGCCCCCGACCCACCTAGCTGCAGCCTGGGTCAAGTGTGCGGGTGAAACCCAGGCCCTGGGGCAGGGGAAGTGGGAGCAGCTCCTGGCTGGTCCCCGGGGACGAACCCCGACTTCCTAGCCCGGGGTCCCAGCCCCTTCCTGCACAGCAGCCGCAGGGAGGAAAGACGGCCCCCCAGGAGCTGCAGACGGCCCAGCGCGGCCCGGTGGTGGGGTCTGGACGGGGTCGGGCTGACCATTCAGGGCGCGGACGCTGAGAAGGCGCAGAGGGAGCGGAGGGACCCCTGTTCACACACGCCGAGCCCGGTTCCCCTCCTTTTCACAAAGGTGCCACCGTGGGCAAGCGGCTCGCCCTTCCTCAGCCTCCAAACCACGCCCAAGGGGGCAGCCAGGCCCCCCCTCACTGCCTCCCTGGGCACCCTGTGCCCCGGCCCGGGGTCTGCCCTCGAGGCTGCAGGGCCGCGAGGTCCAGTGTTGCCTCTCAGGATTCGTGTGTGTGGAAGTGGGGGTGTGTGGCGGGGTCAGGGGTCACTGCGGGGAAGGGTGACCCTGACCCCCTAGCACCAGGGATGCAGGCGGCGGTGGGACTTCAGTCCCTTCTGAGCCCACGTGCGATCTCAGAGCTACAACAGTGCATCCAGGACTCAGAACACACGGGCCAAGAGGCCGACAGATGCTGACAAGTCCGTGTCAGAGTCACACGTGGGGCTGCAGACAGTTCCCGGGGGGCGCAGGGATGGAAATGGGAGTGAGCCCAGGGGTCAGGAAGCAGTGACCTTGGCCTCAGAGACTCTGCCTGGCACGTGTCAGCAGTCAGGCAGGTCATTTCAGGGTCACATGGCCATAGCGGCCCCCCCACCATCCTGAGACCTCAAGCTGTATTTGAGCAATTATGAGACTGTAATTACTTTTTAACGTCATTGTTTCTCTGCATGCCCTCCCCCAGATGCCCCCAGGACATTCCGTTATAAGAGCAGAGCTTTGCAGATGTGACTAATCTAGGATGCCCTGATCTCCACTCCACTGGTCCCCACGCAGCAATTTCCCTCTGCAATTCCCCTGATCTCCTTTTTCTCTAAGACATTGTGCATCAAATGCCAGGACGGAGCAGCTGGGGCTCTGCTGAGGTGGGGCTCCTTCCCTTCCACCACCCCGGTCTAAGTGTCTGGACACCGCAGAGCCCTGGAGAAGCCTTACGAAGTACGGCATCTGGGCCTGGCTTCCCGCCGCCCTTCCAGCAAGGGCTTCCTGCTCTAGGCTTACTGAACCCCTGTGAGAGGCCTCTGCAAGGCTGCAGCCACCTGCTTGTATCAGCCCGTGTACCTGGAGCAGAGGGCGCCTGGGGAGACGGCCACCAGGAGGCGGCAGCTGGCAGGTGTGGACAGGAGGGGGCGGCAGACGAGGACAAGAAGGAGGAGGAGTGTTTCCGAAGGAAGGAGCAGGAAGAGGGAGGGTGCGTGCCTGCTAAGTCCAAAGTCCTCTCCGACTCTTGGACCCAGCATGGGTCCTCGGTGCATGGAATCCTCCAGGCAAGAATACTGGAGTGGGTGCCATGCCCTCCTCCAGGGGATCTTCTGGTAGAGAGAATTTCTCCTAAAGTAACTTCCCAAGGACAATGATTGATGCCTCCAAAGAATGAAAACCTTCAGTAGCTCCCCCACAGGAAGCTAACAAACAAACTACCAAGAAAATTCAATTCGTTGGCTGAAGTGAATATGAAATTGCTATGTTTGTAGGTCAAAAACCAGCCCAATGTCCGGGATTCCACTCAGTCCAGCCTAAGGCAGCGCCACCCCCAAGGTCTGCACAAGTGACTGTGTCCCGACAGAACGTCTCTCTTCTGAAACGTGAACTGCCCCTCTGTGGGAAGCGTCAGTTCCGCAGTGATGCTTGTCCGCCCTGTGTCAGTGCTCCCTCCCCGCTGTCTGTCCCAGGCCTCCCCTTTCTGGGCTGGAGGTCAGACCACAGCGGATTAACCAGGATCCGACCGGGCCTTATCCCCTCTCAAGGTCCCACTGGTTTCCAAGGACTTTAACGGCCTTGTTTTCCAAATGTCAAGTATCTTGCACCTACTACATTCATTTTTGTAAAGTTGAGACCAGTCATGAGGGTGGTTTATTGCCCCCGAGGTCTTCCGTAGCTGCTGGAAACGTGATCAACCCTTCCACCTTCGACTGGGGAAAGACTCAAGCTAGACTGTCGCCTTCTTAGCCTCAGTGTCTTTCTGCCGCTGGTTCCTCTTTGTATCCCTCTGAAACGGATCCCGTGTAGACACACCCTGCGGACCAGGTGACTTTCCAGATGGGCCATTGAGAGATTCATGTCACAGGGCGGTTACTGTCTAGGTCATCCGTGTCCCAGGCCCAGGACAAGAAGTGGGGTTTCCTGAGTTGCAAGATCCTTAGGAACTCACTGCCTCCGGGAGTGCCTGGGTGGAGGCGGGCGTGGGAAGGCAGGAGGGGAGGGTGGAAACCCATCCTCCTTGGAGGATCTTAAAATCCTCCCAGAGCTTCAGAGTGATGAGAGCCCCAAATAAGGAAACTGAAGGCCTGGAGAAACGGAATACTGGTAGGATGCAGGAGACACTGGTGCTTGCTGAGAATACAACGGGCACACTCCACGCTGCAGTTCTGAGAGGCCCTGGTTTGTGTAGCCATGTATGGCCACAGAGTCAATGTGGTAACTTTTCTTCCTTTGTAATATTTTCCCGTTTTATTTATTATTTTTCCTACCGCCTCTGCTTCCAAACATTCCTGCACTGGCTGCATCATAAACTATGTGGGTTACACGCTTCTTCTTTTGCCCAAGCTTTTCCTTTGAAAATGTAAGTCAATGTTTGCTGCCAGGGGTTATTTTAGAAAATAGATCAGCCCAGTTACCTCACTAGTAGTGAATAATGTTTAGCTTGAGGAGTCCTGAGGTTCTTCTAAGAAATCTACTGATTTGGGCATCTTCATTTTCCAAAGCCGATCAGAGCTGGGGGCTCAGGCGGAAGCTGAGCGCAGGGTGCCTTCCCGTACCCGGGGACGTCAGGGGCCTCAACCTACTGTCCTCATGGCGTCTAAGTAGCACCGCAGGACGATTCTGTTCCCCTCCCACGATTTGTGACTCCTGAAATCCTTTGGGAGAATAACTTTAAAATCATACCATCCCATTCATTATTTCCTATAGTTACTAAAAAGCCTACATTAATGGAAGGCCTTTTGGCTGAAGGGAAAGTAAGCCACAGAATGATGGATATAAAAAAAAAAGGTTTTCTAAGATATTTTTTGACCTTTGGTGTTCTTTATATGGAGCTTCCCAGGCGTCTCAGTGGTAAAGAATCTGCCCGCCAAGCAGAAGCTGTGGGTTTGATCCCTGGGTTGGGACAATTCCCTGCAGGAGGGCATGGCAACCCACTCCAGCACTGTTGCTGGGAGAATGCCATGGACAGAGGAGCCTGGCACGCTGCAGTCAGTCCACTGGGCCGCAAGAGTCAGAGACAACTGAGCAACTAACAACAACCTTTGTTTATGACAGTTTTTGACATAGTATTTTTCCACTTTTTATTGTGATATTAACATATTCACACACAAGAAGTTCATCATTTTAAAGAGTACAATTCTACAGTCTTAGAATATCCACGAGATTCTGCTCCTGACCCCACTCTCTGATCGCAGCACACTTCCTCTGGCTCCGAAGAAATCCAAATCCCAGCTGTGGCCGCCCCCCAGGTCCTCCCCTCCTCAGCCCTGGGCACGTGTGCATGCTTTAGTTGCGTCAGTCGTGTCTGACCCTTGCAACCCTACGGACTGTAGCCCACCAGGCTCCTCTGTCCATGGGATTTCCCGGGCAAGAGTACTGGAGTGGGTTGCCATTTCCTGCTCCAGGGGATCTTCCTGACTCAGGAATCGAAACTGCATTCTTAATATCTCCTGAATTGGCAGGCAAGTTCTTTGCAACTAGTGCGACCTGGGAATCCCCCATCCAGCCCAAGCAGTTGGTTTAATCCAGCATTTCTCAGGACTCTACAGCTGCTTTGATGACACATGGCATCATGAGCGGGCACTTGGTGGAGTTGGAAGAGCTGCATCCTGATTTCAGAGATTTTTCTGCTCCCTGTGTGAGGCCAGGCAGGTCTGACTCTGCCCATCGGAGACCACAGTGCCAGTTAAATAGGCTGTTCGGACGACCAGACAAAGACGTCCGTGCCAAAGCCCCCGCGGCACAGTAGGTCCTCAGCACCCCTGAAAGTCACAGCATGCCCCGTCCTCCCGGGGGGCCACCTCCTGGGAGACAAGACCCCACGAGGCTATGTGAGCAGGTGCCCTGGTCAGGGGCTGCTTCCCATGGGCGGCCTGGGTTAGGAGGAGGAACGTGGCTGCACCCTGGGCTCTGGACGTGGTTTGAGGACGGGCAGCTCCTCTCCTCCCCCCACTCTGAGCCTGTGGCTATGATGGCTGGCGCTTCCGCAGCCATTCTGGCAGCAGAGCCCAGCACACACCTGCTCGGGAAGAGATGGCGTGGCCTAGGAGTAGCGGTCTCCAGCTCTGTCATCAGGGCTCTCAGCTGAGACACTGAGCCCAACACACACCCCATGCAGTGGCATCTCCGCAGGACGGAAGCTGGCCTCTTTTCTCAGCTCATCCTGCTCCACAGACCCTCCTCTCTCTTCCTTGATTTCCTTCTTACTCAGCTTGGATCCATGATGGGGACCTTCAATTCCACCCCTCCCCATTTTTGCACATCATCTGGTAAAACCTCTACTCAAAAAAAACAAAAACAAAAAAAGCCCAATATCTTCTTGCCCTGGATCACCATGAGAGGGGCTAAGAGGGGCCATATAAAGACACATGATGGGACCCTGGAGTCAGCCTTCACTTAGCATCAGGACTCAAAACAGGCACTCAGTGGCACTTTCTGGTCTGCTGGTTCTCTGTCCATGCATCCAACTTTCCCCATCCTCTCACATCTCCCCAACCCTCTCTCTGCCAAGTAATGCCACCTCCCATGTCTGCCCGCATCCATCTCCCTCCCTTCTATTCAATCAAAGGACAGAGAGCTTTTCTTATTCCAGGTGAATCCAGGTGGCATGGCCCGCCTCCTTCCCGCTAGCCCCGAAACCAGCCCCGGTAGCCGGCCCGCCCTGAGCTGCCGGGCAGCTCCTCCGGCACCAGCTCTTCCTGCAGAGAGCTGCGTTTGCTCCTGCTCGTTCACACACGCATGCAGGAGACTCCCAGACCTGCAAGGCCTCCAGCCTGCCCCCTGGTGCCCTCCTCCCCATCACCCCAAGTCCACAGAGATGTGCCCCAGCAGCAGGCCGCTCCCCCACTTCCCTGCACAATTTGACCCCCAAGAGTCTGGCTCTGTCCTCTCTTACCATGGACTCAGCTGTTGCTCCTGAATGTAATGGACACTATGTGTCCCCCTCTCCAGGCTTTTAGGTGACCCCCGCCTCCTGGACACTCCCTCCCACTGCTGCTGGGTCACGTGGCCCCTGCCTGCCTCCCTGGTCTGCCTGGTCACCTCTGCACTAGGACCCAGCCCCTCGCAAACTCAGTTGCTGCTCGAGTCCAGATCTTTCCTCTAAACACCACCACTCACCCGTATACCCCTGGTGTCTCCCCCAGGACGTCTCAAAGGTGCCTCAGGTTCAAGGAGGACAGTGTTCCCATTGTCCGTTTGGACAAGCTGGACGTTCTCTGCATCACCCCACCCCTCACACTAATTTCCATTGATTCCATTCCCTGTGTGTCTCAAACCCTTCTGACCCCTGGGCACCAGACTGGTTTAATCACTGTCACTTCTTTTCCAGACTTCGCCAGGGCCACTTATTCCAATCTACTCTCTAAGCTGCAGCTGGAATGGAAACCCAATCCTGTTGAGAAGTGAACTAGTTCCTGCCATGTCAGTAAACAAAGATGTCACAGTCATGGGGAGCCCAGCACTCCAATGTGAGCCCCGAGGGCACTCGGAAGGAGAAGAATGCCAGCCTTCAGGCTGCAGCCACTCCTGCCGGTGAGCCCCATGGCAGCTCAGGATGTGAAAACACAGGATGCTGGGCCAGGAGGGCTGAGATGCATGTGAAGGGATGATTCCAGCAAGCCCAGACTCTTGCATCCTCCCACACATAGAAAAGCTCTGAATTCCATAACTTGGCATACGGAGTTTCCTTTCATTGACAATAACCTTCTGATGTTCAGACAACCTGCCCTTTGTTGTAAAGCTTCTGTATAACCTGGCTCTTCTCCTCACCTCAGAGCAGTTCTCTCAGAGTCAGTTGAGATGGTGTCCCCCAGGTTTGAAGTCCTAAAAATTCCCACTGAATTAAACATAGCTCTCAACTTTTAGGCTGTGATTAATTTTTAAGTTGACACTGTCAGGACCACCCTGGCTGGAAATGCCTTCCAGGGCTCCCCTTTGTTTTTCTCCTCAGAATTTCACATCCTAAGTGTGGCCTCAACGCCCAGCATGAAGCCCAAGGTCTTGTCCCTCAGGCCTGATGCCTGTGTTCTGGCCACCACTGTCCTGTTGGCTCCGACGTGAGGCCACTCCCCCCCAACTTCCACCAGACGGGTCTCACCTGGGCCCCCCTCTCAGGGAGGCCTCCCTGACTGCACTCTCATTCTCCCCTTTTGCACACTCACTGGTGAGAGGTTTATTTGTACCCTCCTCCACTTTGACGGCAGGCGCTGTGATTGCTTTGTGATTTCTCAGCTCCCACATGGGATGTGGCACAGAAGGGCTCCACCAGGGTCTGTCCAAGGAAGGAGGAAATGACTGTAGGTGATTGACACTGTCCTGTCGTGAGTGACAGATATAGGTTCGTGAAAGATGGTTCCAAGTGACTTATGTTTTGCCACATTCAGTGAATGGAGCAAAGTTCAAGATCTGATCTGAATAAAGAGATACACTCTATCATTTGTAGACTGTATTATTTACTTATAGAGTCGAATCAACATCTCCCTAACTCTGCTAAATAAATGTTGTGTAGCTCCATCAGAGGTACCAAAGTATTGGCTGCCAGACTGGGGCTGGGCCATTAGCATATGACAAAGGCCTCTGTCCCACCCTGATGAGAACAGTGCTAGACCCAGGTCACGAGCTCCAGATGGTGAAGGTCCCATGATGGGGGTGGAGCCAGGGCTGAGCACCAGCTCTGGGCTGGAAGTCTTGGCTCCAGACCAAATCCCACCAGCAAGTGAATCTGGCCCTTTCTGGCCTCTGCACTCTCCTCTATAAAGTGCAGAGAGGATTCAATGCTCTCCAAAGGAGGAAAAGATGAATTTAGAGCAGAGAATTATTGTTTAGTCGATAAGTCATGTCCAACTTTTTGCAGCCCCACAGACTGCAGCAAAGCAGGCCTCCCTGTCCTTCACCAGCTCCCGGAGTTCACTAAAGCTCATGTCCATCGAGTCGGTGACGCCACCCAACCATCTCATCCTCTGTCACCCCCTTCTCCTCCTGCCCTCAATCTTTTCTCACATCAGTGTCTTTTCCAATGAGTAGGCTCTTCGCATCAGGAGGCCAAAGTATTGGCGCTTCAGAGATAAGTTAGCAGAGCAGAGAATAAGGCCAGGCTTTGTGGAGAAGTGTAGCTGCAACAGGAAGCCAAAGGGTGAAGCCCGACAAGGATGAGACAAGAGAAACTTGGCCACAGGGGGCCAGCAGATGAGAGGGACAAGCGTCCTGGAATGAGGAGGAGCAGGGAACTTTTTCTTCCCCTCAGTGAATCAAAAACACCTCTGAGGCATTTGCTTCGTACCAGGGCCTGTGTGAACGTCTGGGGATAGAAAGGTGAAGGCATGCATTTATTGCCTCCGAGGACCTGACACCTCTGTGATCCATCAGATACTGACTAGAGATCCTAAGAACATGACTTGGTCAGTGTAAGGTTCCCGGTGGTCCTGAGCTGTGGGCAGCTCCGACACGGAGCCCTGGAAGTTAAAACAAGGGCTCACATTTGAGAAAGAGGCGCAGGGCTGCAGTGAGGGGGGCAGGACAGCAGATGCTAGCAGGCCGTGTGCACCCCGACCCCACCCCCAGGGCCAGCGCCGTGCTCCCCGCCGTGTGTGCATGCCCCCCCACAGGTGCTCCCCACTGCCGTGTGTGCCTGCCCCTGAGCCTGCACAGCTGTCAGCCCTGGGTGGGGCATAAGCCCACAGGCCACGTATCCTGCAGGGAACAGTTGTAACAATCCCAGTGAACTGGATCCCCAGGGGTACAATGGAGAGAGGGTTTGTAGCTGAGAAGTATTTAGCAGGTAAAACAACACAATGAGATACCCACTTCACACTGCTTAGGAGGGCTGTTATTTAAAAAAAAAAAAGGACAAGAAAGATTGTTGGTGAGGACGTGGAGCAATTGGAACCTCCGTGCATGCCTGGCAGGAATGTAGAATGGTGCAGCCATGATGGAAAATGGTGTGGTGGTTTCTTAAGAAAGTTAAACATAAAATTACCACGGGAACCAGTAATCTCACTTCCCAGGTGGCGCTAGTGGTAAAGAAAAAGCCCCTTGCCAATACAGAAGACATAAGAGACCTGGGTTCGATCCCTGGGTTGGGAAGATCCTCTGGAGGAGGGCATGGCAACCCACTCCAGTATTCTTGCCTGGAGAATCCCATGGACAGAGGAGCCTGGTGGGCTACATACAGTCTACGGGGTCGCAAAGAATAGGACACAACTGAAGCAGCTTAGCACATACCCAGCACGCATGCGCCCAAAGTAGGGAGAACAGCAAATGTAAGTCACTGCAGTGCAAGTCACTGAGATTTAACACTGAAATTTTGCTCAAGTCAGGGTTAAAGTAAGAGCCCGGGATACTCAAAATTCAGTTTATTGAGCTGAGGAAGAGATGGTGAATTTGTTCTTGAAATGTTGGCTCTCCTCTTTTTTCTTTTGTTTTTTTTTTAAACTTCATATTGTGGTAATATTCATTCTTTCTGTTGAATAACATTCATTAAGTTTGTGCTAATAGCTCAGCGTTATATGGGGCAGAAAGAAAATGTATATTTCTGCCCATAAGTAGCTTCCACCCTCATGGCTTGATGCCCAGCCCTAAGAATGCTCCATCTCCTCCCGTCTTGCAGCGCCGACGTGGAGCAGCCAGAATCGGCGAGGGGAAGGTGTCTCAGCAGGAAGGAACAGCACAAGCGAAGGCTCAAAGCCCAGCCAGAGCATCATGGAATTGAAGACACGCGGTCGACCAGCAGCCCAAGCCCCCATGGGGTCCTGCAGGAACCTTAAGAGACACTGTTGAATTCTCCTGGCTGTGTTCCCTTGATTCCCAGAAAAAGTCTGGTTTCCAGCACAGCTCACTTCCTCTACCTTCTCCTGCCGCCTATTCTGTGAATCACGAATCAGTCACAATGCAAAGCCCACCTGTTCTCCTTTATGTCTGTGCCGTTGACCTCGTCATTTCTTAGGCCTGAAGGAATCGCTTCAGTTCCTCTCTCCCTTCCCGCGTGGTAAATTGAGCTTCTCAGGTGGCACTATTGGTAAAGAACCTGCCTGACAGTTCAGGAGACGTAAGAGATGCGGCTGAGATCCCTGGATGGGGAAGATCCCGTGGAGGAGGGCATGGCAACCCACTCCAGTATTCCTGCCTGCAGAATCCCGTGGACAGAGGAGCCTGGTGGGCTACAGTCCATGGGGTCGCAAAGAGTTGGACACCATTGAAGCAACTTAGCACAAATGGCCACTTGTCTTTCCAGATCTATGTAAGAGCTCACCTCCTCTAGGAAGCCCACCTTGACCCCTCCCAACCCAGCATTCTGTCTCTCACTCCTGTTATGGCCCCTGTAGCCACAGGCAAAAACAGAAGGGGAAGGCAGAGGATGAGATGGTTACGTAACATCTCTGACTCAACAGACATGAGTTTGAGCAAACTCCAGTCTATAGTGGAGGACAGGGGAGCCTGGCCTGCTGCAGTCCGTGGGGTCACAAAGAGTCGGACACGACTGAGCGACTGAGCAACGGCAGTGACAGGCTCTGCTCTTCCCCCAGGCAGCCTCCTTCACATCCAAGCTCCAGGGGACACAGCCGTCGTCTTCCTCCCTGTAGCACACCTGGTACTCGGAGCCCAGCACGCGGGAGATGGTTGAGCCTTTCCAAATGTCTTCCGTGGTTTTCCTTTTTGTTATCTGGAACCCGGTGTTACATGAACTCAAGTCAACTGGATGTTTCTTCTGAAGCTGTGGATGACGGATGCCGAAATACAGAGTCTAGGGCTTACTCCACACCATCCCTGGTACCCAAGGTTCAGACTGGCCCTGCCTCTGCCCGTTACCTGGGCCTGGTTCCTGAGACACCTCACGATACTCTGAGCAAGAGGCTGTCCTTCCAGTAAGTTCCTCCCCAGATTCTGAGCTGATCTGTGTTGTTTGCAGATAAGAACTCTGAATGGTATGTTGAATGAGTGAAAATATGTGACCGTCAAGGCTGTCCACGGACTCCCTGCCGATCCCTTCCTAGCCGACAGGACTAATTCAGTGAGAAAAGCACTTCTAAAAAGTCTAGAAACTCTTCTCCCAAGTGCCAAACTCTACCACCGACTTCCTAATGTGGCCTTGAATGAGTCATTTTGCCACCTACCTTCCCCACAAGGGTGTCGTTAGGATTAATGAGTTAATATTCAAAAGTACTTTGTGCTTTAAATAGTGCCTTTCAGCAGAGGATCTCAAAGAATTATAATCACTACAGCTGAGCAATAAGTAGAGGTCCTTTAAGAACTGTCACATTTCTCTCAAGCTTTTAATGAGAAATTGACTACAATTGCAAATTTTCCCTTCAAGAAATGGTCAAGACTTTCTGAGTACATGAAACTGCAAAAAAGAGAAAAAGTTACATAAAAATGTAAATTAGATTTCTCTTATTCCAACCCTGTTTTAAATAGGTTGACTAATGACTCAAGATCTCTGTGACTCTGGGGTCCTTCCAGACTCCAAGTCCTAGGGGTGAACGAGTCTGCAAAGTTGACAGGCCTCTCTGCTAAGTCCACAGTGTTGATCCTAATGGGCTCTCGGCCTCTGCTTCTGCGGTTTCTCCCTCCACCCCTCCACCCTTCCCTCCTCCTCTCCATCATCCTCTCCTCCTCTCCACCCTCGCCTTCATCCTCCTCTCCCTCCTCCTCTCCCTCCTCCTCTCCACCCTCGCCTTCATCCTCCTCTCCCTCCTCCTCTCCCTCCTCCTCTCCACCCTCGCCTTCATCCTCCTGTCCCTTCTCCTCTTCCTCCTCCTCTCCACCCTCACCTTCATCCTCCCCCTCCTCCTCTCCCTCCTCCTCTCCATCCTCTCCCTCCTCCTCTCCCTCCTCCTCTCCATCTTCTTCCTCCTCCTCTCCATCCTCTCCCTCCTCCTCTCCACCCTCACCTTCATCCTCCCCCTCCTCCTCTCCCTCCTCCTCTCCCTCCTCCTCTCCATCCTCACCTTCATCATCCTCCCCCTCCTCCTCTCCATCCTATTCCTCCTCCTCTCCCTCCTCCTCTCCACCCTCACCTTCATCCTCCTCTCCCTCCTCCTCTCCCTCCTCCTCTCCATCCTCACCTTCATCATCCTC
>CM035302.1:34822172-34857551 GCA_020226075.1 Hydropotes inermis
TCCATCCTCCAGGTTCACAGTTTTCTCACTATCCTGTAGTTACATTAGAAAAAGCTGGTGGGATGGGAAAAGACAGGGAACATACATGAACAATTGGGAAAAGATTTTCTAGATGTGCTTTAAAAAGTTAACTTGTATTAATATAGCATAACCATGGTCCTGTTCCTCTTGAAAGTAAATGTGCTTGATAACTTAATCTAACCAAAGTCTCAGTGTGGTTGCCTTTGACATATTAAAAACTTGAAAGATAATGTTGCACCTTTTAAAAAAAGTTAAGATTGTCAGAATCAATCAATCAGACAAAAGCTGGGGAATTCAGAGCAGAGATGACAATGTTCATCTGTCTATTTTCACCCCGCTTGGTGATGTAACCGTGTGACTTCCATTAAATAAGCCACTTATTGCCACAAGTGTACATGTTAGGATCCCTCCATGGCTCTGTAATTACTGCTATGAGGAGCTGGTGCTTAAATCTGTGCATATGCGAACGAAACGTAGGCATTTGCATCTTAATCCGACTCCCTTGCTCGCAGCTCTGGAATTGTCCGCCTACTTTAATTCGCCAAGTGAGTTAAAACGAGTGACAGGGTGAAAGCAAGTTAACTTCAGAAATTCATGAAGACCTTCTCCTGGTGGGTGACACGGGACAGCTGATGATTTTGATTTTGCCTTTAGTGAGGGTAACTCGACTGTATCCAGCATGTCCTGTGCGCCAAGGATTGCCCAAAACACCCTGCAGGGTCTTTTTATCCTCATCGCCATCTCATGTAGTACTGAGAGGTGAAAAGTAACTTGCCCAGGGTCATGCAGCAAGCTAGCGATGGAAGAGACAGGATTCCAGCCTGCAAGCTCAGGCACGATGATATGCAGGTAGAACGTCCGCCTTCCCTGGTGCTCACTGTGACATTTGCGGGCCAGCGCCTAACCTCCCCCAGTTCATTCCCTGTCTCTGAAGCTGGATCGCTTCCTCAGGGAAGCCTGGTCTACCTCAAGGGCTGCTGAAACCGTTGAAAGTGCGGACCCAGCACCCCTTTGTGGGTTAGTCCTGTAAGATGTGGGCATGTGGCACTGGGTAAGGTGTGGCTCATATACACACACACACAAGTCCCTACCACACCTGACAAGATGGGTCAGGGCCCACTGGCTAGAAGAACCCCCTTGAATTAAGGTGAAAAGACAGGGTCCCACGCAGGCTTTATAAAAATCCCTATGCTTAAGGAGGTGGGAATGGACAGGACAAGCTGAAGGAATTCCAGGCAGAATGAGACCACCGTGTCCTCGAGAGGAGGCCCCCTGAAGATGGGAAGGATCTGAGATGGGATAGACAGCCAGCCCAGGGCATGGCAGACCGAAGTGTCAGAAGCCAGGACTGAAACCAGAGAAGGCAACGTGGCGCACCAGGAGAAGGAGAGGACTTCTCTCCAGGAACAGGGGGTGTGGCTGGAGAAAGAATAAACACCTGAGCTTCATCCCTGCAGGGCGGGATGGTCCCTGGTGGTCTTAGCAGGAGAGTGGACAGACAAACTGTTGCCTAAAGAGGCCTGTCCTGGAGGGATGGAGCTAAATCAGTGAATGTTAAAGCAAGAGTATCAGTCACTCAGTCGTGTCTGACTCTCTGGGACCCCATGGACTGTAGCCTGCCAGGCTCCTCTGTCCACAGGATTCCCCGGCCAGGAATACTTGAGTGGATTGCCATGCCCTCGTTCGGGGGATCTTCCTGACCCAGGGATGGATGGAACCTGGGTCTCCCTCATCACAAGTGGACTCTTAACCGTCTGAGTCATCAGGGAAGTCCAGCTAAATTATTAAAGAGACATCAAAAAGAGAATGGAGTGGAGGCCTGTCCCTCTCCAGCCCCCCACCCCCACCGGAGTCACAGGTGGCTCTGAAATCCACCACAGGGGATGTCCCCCGGCCCCAGGGCATGCTGTCGAGAAGGTCCTGAAACAGGAGTGCTACATGAGCAGCAGAGAGAAGCCTGGTGTGGTCACGGCGCAGGTGGGCAGGAGAGCGGCCCTTCGCCTTAGTGGGACTCTGATTTTCTCCAGGGAGCTCCTTCTTGCAGAAGAAGCCAACAGGCCATCGGTACAGCCTGGGACGCAGAAGGGGCCGAGTCTGAGCCCGTGGAGTTGAAGGTCATTCATACCAAGGTCAGGGTTAAGGTCACAGGGCCTCAGGACACAGAAAGCACAGTGAGCTGAAGAGAGTCCCGGGTCCAGGCTGAGTTCTGTGAGCAGCTCTGCGCCCACCTCTCATGAGTCCTCGTGGTGAGGACTTCAGGAGTGGTGGGTAATGCAACACGCAAGTTGCTCACCAGCGAGATGAAAAGGGGAGAAACTGAGGTGCTCCACGCCACCCCGTTATCCATTTCCAAAATGAACATGTGATATCTAACGCCCTCGGATCTAACCTGAGCTTGGAAATGTCTTATGAGATTCATAAGGCTAGAATTTGAAGTTGCTTAGGTGAAAGTTAACTTGAAAGTTCAATGTTTTAAAACCATAAGGCAGGATAGCTTTTAAACCTTGCTCATTTGACCTAGCAAATTTCATTCTATTTTTTAGGACTCTCCTCAATTCTTGTTTTTTGACACTTTAATCATAATTTATGGAAGTTGAAAGAATTCTACTGAAGAAATAACACTGTCAAAAGACCAGCAACATTGGGTAGAGTAGGGAGCCTGAAATGTCAGTATAAAAACATGCCTGGGATCTTGTTAAAACGAGGACTCATGGATTGGGAGTGTGCTGGATTGTGGCCAACACATCTCTTTGAAAAAAAAAAAAAAGAGGTGATTCTCATCAGTTCACCCTGGATGCACTTTTTGACACACTGCTTTATTTTCTTAACTTTACATTTATGGAAGTATTAGCTGTTATGTTTATATCAGGACAGCTTATTAAGAGTTAATAATGCATGGTGAAAAGATAATGTAATTCTGAACCTAACAACTTCTGCCGATTTAAACATTCTTGTAATTTACTTGGCAGGCTGTGCTGTCTCTTTGAGAGGCACTGTGTGATGCTGTAAAGAAACCTCTTTTCTGAGACAAAGAATGAGATTAGAAATAGTTTAAATATTATAGGGTCAAAGCTACAGGGCAAAATGAACCAGAGACACAAAAGTGGGAGGTATAAACTTGAATACCTGACGTGATGTGGACTTAGCAACACTGATTTTATATTCAAAATTTATCACAGAAGGTAATCCAATCTAAACTGAAAGAAAAAAAAGAAAAAACAGCATTTTATGTTTTTCTACCATATACACAAAAATCACAACAGTCAAGGGTAAAGTGGCTCTGTTAACGGGATTTCTAAATGAGAGCACCCCATAGGAGGGAACTTCACAAACCACATTCTCAGGGGGAAAAAAAAAGATTAAATTTGAGTGAATATGAGAAAAGATTAAGGAGAAATAAAGTCAGGATACTGGAAAAACAAGGCCAATGGAAAGGGAGAGGTCTGTGTTTGACACCAGGCATCAAAACCATTCCACCCACACCCGCGTGGCTGATCACGCCCGTAATGAGAGATGAGAAACACATCACAAATGAGGCATCTCTTCAGGGTCGTGCACGTCATTGCTGGGGCGAGCCATTTAACCTACTTATTTGAAAAAATAACGCTCGAGCTGGTCAGAATGGTCAGGATGCAACCAACAGGTTCAGACAGCCGTGGTCAGTTCAACAAAGGGTGTGTCTCTCTCTTAAACGTAAAGGCTGCTTGCTGGTGGACATTATTTATGTGCTGTTAAACCTCATAAGGAAAATATTAAAGCTCTCTGGAATCAACTGAACATACGAAACAAGCATTAAATCGTGTCGTTTGATATACAACTTCCTATGGCGCATAAATCTGCCAGCATCTGCTAACTATGTAAATGATTTGTGACATTCTCTTTGGTGTGTTTAGTAAGGAGACAGTAAATTTGACCAATGACTAGCTACGAGAATGCCAAACCTTCATTAATTAAACAGGAACGTCTCAATGCGGGAAAAAAAAAAAAACAACAAAACACCAAATCCCTCCTGAGGTTGTCTGTAGATGCTAACAGTGAGTGAAGAAATAGAAAAAGGGGTCTGGACTGGGGGACTGGGAGGAGGGCTGACTCTTAAGAGCAGTCTCCAGAATACGCAGAGCAGCTCCTACCCAATCTTGGGCCGCTTCTGGCAGGGCGGGGGGCATCTAACAGAATGGGCCACGGTGCCTCTCCGGCAGAGAGCTCCGGTTCCCCTGAGCAGATCCGACTTGCGGGAGTAGATGCTGTCATTCCTTTGGATGCTCAGGGGAAGCTGAGCCCTGCGAGGCCGGGTCCGGGGCCACCCCACTCACTTTGCTGGTTGGGAAGCGCAGCCAAGTCCTTCGAGGCGCCCGGGGTCCGCGTTCCAGCCCCTCCCGCAGCAGCACTCAGGAGTGGGGAGGTTACAGGCCTCCCGGGGCACACCTCTGTTCCCAAACGCTGCGGCTGTGGCACCCCGTCGCCTGGCGCCAGGGTAGGGGCAAGCCGGTCCAGGGTCCGAGGGGCAGCCGGGTCGGGAGCTGCTCTGCTCCTTCGGCACCGGGGGCTCATCCTTCCCCGCGCCCCGCTCCGCGCCTCTCGCCATCACTGTCAATTCAAGCCCCGGGGACAGACAGTTCCCTGAGTTTGTTTTTTTTTTTTTTTATCTCCAAAAAAAGAGCATGGTTTCTCCTTTAAGCCCTTTGTGGAAGGAGGAAACATGAGCAATCGCGATGAACCATTTGGAAACCAAATAAAAGCAAAAGGGGATGAGAAACGAACGCCACAAGCCCTGTGGGAGTAAAGCAAGACTACGCATTCCTTCCTTTCCCTGGGAAGCGAGCCCTGCAGCCTGAACACTCCGTCCTGTTCCAAAAGCAGCCCTCGGGCTGAGAGCGGGATGCCGGCGCCCAGTTCACGGAGCAGGGCGGGCGCTGCTCCCCCAGTGACGCCGCACTCAGCCAGGTGCAGGGTGGAAAGCCCCTGGCCTTAGGAACACGGTCACCACGTCACGTTCGGGGACACTGATTTGCAAAACATGGGAGAGTGCCTGCATCTTCCCCAATAAGCAATTGCTTTCTCGTTCTCCCATGTAAATCTACTCACTGCAGGTAAAGCCAGATACGTTAACCTTCGATTCCTGCCCTTTAGAATTTACATGAACAACAGCAAGGCCAGACAAGGAAGTCCAGAGGCACCGTGTACCATTGCTGAAGCCTCGGCACGTCGGCGATCGGTTCTCAGGACCACTGAGAGCGGAGCTGTTCTTTATGCTGATACAGGAGCTAATGCAATGAGGCTAACGCAAGGGGCTATAAATTATTAGAGGTCGATGGCATCTGATATTTTAGCTACATTTTTATATTCGTTAACTTTACTCTGGCATTGTTATAATACACCATACAAACAGCACTTAGGATACACGCGAGTTGGCCAAAGCCCTGCCTTACATAAAACAGTCTGATGGGAGACTGTGAACAGGTTAGGAAGGCATGTGAAAAACAAGGAGGAAGATAAATAAATTTGTGATCAAACTAGGGGGCAGTCATTGTAAACGCTGGAAAACATGTACAAGTTAGCTGACTTCTTCAGAAATACAGACCTGCCCTGCCATCATTTCTGACAATAAAGGCTTTGCTTAGAAGCAAGCCAACTCCCCATACTGTGAGCCAGTGGATTTTGGTTGCTCGTTTTAGGGACTTTTTATGGGCAGTAGTTAAGAAAAACAAAGACTATTATTTTTTATTTATCAGCAGAACAAAGCTAACTTAAACCTGAAACATTAAAGTGTGAACTGCGGTATTTCTTTGAACCTGAACAAATGTGCCTGACTGTCAACCTTGATTTCATTTTACTGGGCTTTTTGGTGACAGGTTATTATATTCAACCCAAATTTCTTTCTCAGTGGTGTGGTCTGGTTTGCTGAAGTCCCGTGGACCTTTCAGAAGCGAGGCAGCCCCAGTTAGCGCGGCGTTTCTCTTTAGTTTTGTTTATTGCTCCAGTCACCAGCTTATTGCCTGTGCTGTTTCATCCAGAACTTCCGGTTGAATGTGCACACGACATTTTGCTCCTTTCTTCTCAAGTTCAGGCTTGGGACATGAGTGCACCACCCACAGAAAGGACAGCTCCCCCCGCTCGGCCGTCAGACGAGGACCGGTTCACCGAGCACCCGCTCCGTGCCGGGAGCCGTCCGCGCTCTGAGCCACGACAGCCCTGTCCCCAGGCGGCCTTCACGTGGGGTCACGTGGAGGGTGTGTCCCAGGGGACATCGAGACTGTCTGGGGACTGGGGAGCAGGGTAAGACTGGGCCACTTCTCTTCCAGCCCGAGGACAGACTCTGTGGCGGGGTGGCAGGCGGGTGGGTGGGCGGTGTGCCCCGGACCACCCGCGGGCGGGTGCTGGGGGCAGGAGGTGAGCGCAGAGGGGGCGTGGTGTGGGGTCCACCTCCTGGGCTTCTGGAGGACCTTGGCCTTTCCTTTGGCTGAGATGGATTTTGAGCAGAGGAGTCTCCCAGCCCAGCTCATATTTGGAGGCGCACTGAAAATAGAATGTGACCCCATCGGGTCAAGGTCGACAGGACCATAGGCCCAAGGTCAATGGGACCGTCAGGTCAAGGTTAATGGGACCACAGGCTTTTGCTTAACTTCTTCGAGCCCCTCTCCCTCTCCTGCACCAGGGGTCGATGACGATGCCGCCTCACAGCTTCCTTGGGACAACTGTGTGAGATGATACTAGTAAAGTGCTTGACTTCTGTCGGCTCAATAAATGCCCCGTCGTTGCTACTGCGTGCTGTTATCTACAATTGTACTTTGTAAGCACCCAGTAAGTTTATCCTGAGAATCTGAAATGCAACCCTGAGATTCATCCTCCGGCACTTCCTGGGAGCTCATTCTACACCCTCGGAGGCGGGAGCAGAGCTGCAGAAGCCCAGCGGGAGGCCTCACTGGGATGGTGGAGGGGTCACTGCCAACACCCGCCGGGACTCCCAGGCATCGCTTCCTTATGGTTGCTCTTCAGTCACTCAGTCACATCCGACTCTTTGCGACCCCACAGACTGCAGCATGCCAGGCCTCCCTGTCCATCACCAACTCCCGGAGTTTGCTCAAGCTCATCTCCACTGAGTTGGTGATGCCATCCAACCATCTCGTCCTCTGTCATCCCACCTTCAGTCTTTCCCAGCATCAGGGTCTTTTCCAATGAGTCAGCTCTTCACATCAGGTGACCAAAAGGATTGGAGCTTCATCTTCAGCATCAGTCCTTCCAATGAACACCCAGGACCTATCTCCTTCAGGATGCACTGGTTGGATCTCCTTGCAGTCCAAGGGGCTCTCAAGAGTCTTCTCCAACACCATAGTTCAAAAGCATCAGTTCTTTGGTGTTCAGCTTTCTTTATGGTCCAACTCTCACATCCGTATGTGACTACTTAAGTCCTGAACTGAACCCATAAGGCACTGAGGTTGGCAGAAGAAGGGCCCCCTGGATATGTCCACATCCTCACCACAGCACCTGGGATGTGTCACCTGACCTGGCAAGAAGGAACCAGGTTAGCAGGGGTGGAGGGGGGCGGTGGGCGGCGAATGGTTGCTGATCAGCTGACCTCGAGATATGAGTAGTCTGCTTTGTCTGGGGCAGGGGGGCGGAGCGGTACAACCCCAGGGTTCCTTACACATATGGGAGAGGGAGGCACAAGAGCGTCTGTGAAGGAAGAGGGATGCAGCCAGCCCCCGTGCAGGATGGAGGAAGGGGCCAAGGGTGAGGAGGGCAGGAGCCCCCGGAAGCTGAAAAAACCCAGGAGACAGACTCTCCCTGGAGCCTCCAGAAGGAAGTCGCTCTTATTTCAGTCCATGGAGAGCACCTTGGACGTCTGACGTCAGCACTGCAAGATAACGTGTGTTTAAGCCACTGTATCATTTGTCACATCAATGATAGGAAATTAATCCAAGTACCATCACCTTTATCCATTCCAGTTACCAAAGCACTGTGTCACAAGCCACAAAAGAGCTTTCTGATTTTACTTTAAAAGCCATCATCTATGTCATCTGATTTTATGATCTCGTGGGCATTGCTCCCTGGCATCTAGCAATGGCACTACCAGCTGGGCGCTGACCGCTTCTGTCGTAGAGACACAGGAGGTCAGCAAACACTCGGGAAATAGGATGTCACATCTGAGAGCAGCAGAGCAGTGTTTGGGGAACCCAGGACGCGCTCGGCGGGGCCCTGAGCGGCAGGTTTTAAGGCCTCCTTTCTCTGTCCCCGCGGCATCGCCTGACTCTCCTTCCAGGTGACTGGAATCAGGACCCCGGCCAGCGATGAGGAGGGGGGGCAGGTGAGGACCACCCCAGGAATAACGCCCTCCCCGCTCTTGAACCTGTGCCCCCGTCCAGCCTTTTCCAATTTCAGTGAAAACACAGCCCCGTCCACCCCTGCCGGCCCAACCCAAGCCCAACATCCCCCACATCCCAGAGAAGCCAACAGCCAATTAGAATACAGGCGACCCTTGAACAAAGCGGATTTGAACTTCGCCCGTCCACCTTTACGTGGCTTCCAGTGTAAAAGTTACAGTCCTCCCTGGGCCAGGGGTGCTGACTCTGAGGTTGCGGGTCCATGCATACTCGGGTGGGAGTTGGGGGGCATAAGGTAGTTTTCCAGCTGCGAGGAAGCCAAGCGCCCCAACCCCTCCCTGTTCAAGAGCCGACTGTGTTTGGCCGCTCAGGGCACGGCGATCCAGGCGGGTGTGCGCAGCCGTGGCCCGTGATCCGCGGGGAACATCGCTGACTATGACCCTGGCAGCAGGACTTTCCTCCGACGTGGAACGAAAACCAGCGGCGGTTCCGTCTGCAGCCACGGGGTTCCCCGCTCCAGGGGCAGCTGAGTCCCGGGCTCACCCCCGGCGACCGCCCTTCCAGGGGGAGGTCGCAGATGGTCCGGGGCGCCGTGGGAGGCAGGGGGAGGGGGTGAGACGCCTCTGCCTGTGCCGGGTGGGGGCCTCGGAAGCGGGGCCTGCCTCGGGTTTGCTCCAGGTCAGCCTGTCCATCCAGTCCTCCGTCCGCACCGGTGGCCCAGCACACGGCCTCAGGCAACACCGCGGGGCTGGAGATTCCCGCAGGCCTCCTCCGGGCAAGCTGCATCCTCAGACCAGCGCACTGACGTCCTCACCCCGCTCCCTAGAATGGCCTCATTCGGAAACCGGGTCAGTGCAGCTGGAAACAGCTAAGATGAGGTCCGGCCTGAGGTGGGGTGGACCGATGTCACCGCTCTCCTTGTAGACAAGGGGGACTTGGGCCAGCAGGCACAGACACTCCAGCCCACGAAGATAAGGGCAGAGCTTCTGTGCTCGGACCACACCCAGATTGCCGGCAGCCGCTAGAAGCTGGAGATCAGGCCTGGGTGTTCACTGGAAGGACTGATGCTGAAGCTGAAACTCCAATACTTTGGCCACCTGATGCGAAGAGCTGGCTCATTGGAAAAGACCCTGATGCTGGGAAAGATTGAAGGCAGGAGGAGAAGGGGACGACAGAGGATGAGATGGCTGGATGGCATCACTGACTCAGTGGACATGAGTTTGAGCAAGCTCTGGGAGTTGGTGATGGACAGGGAGGCCTGGCGTGCTGCAGTCCATGTGGTTGCAGAATCGGACACGACTGAGGGACTGAACTGAACCAAACCAGAAGCTGGGAGAGCTTCTCATAGCCTCAGGAGCAGCCACCAGGGCCAACACCTGGATCTCTGACTTCCAGCCTCCAGCTGCGGGACAGTGAATTCCTGCCATCTAAGCCCTGTCTGTGGTGTTTCATCAGGACCCCAGAAACCACTGCAGGCCCAGTGTCCCTGTTCATGGCTGACCCGTGGCCCCTCTTTGCCCGGCTTATTCTTCCCCTGGCTGTGCTGGGGTCTAGAGTCTGCATTCCCATCACTTGTTCCAGGTCTGACTCATGATTTCCATCCACTCCCATTGGTGCCAACGACCTGCAAAAATCTCACACCTTCTCTGGGGTCCCAGCGACCCTGTGTCTTCAGATGAAGCGGGGGTGCTCTGCTTCCGCCCCTTGCCCCCCATCACGGTGTCCCCCTGCCCCCTCACTGTCCCCCCGCCCCCTCACCCCTTTTCTCACGCCCTCAGGTCTCAGGACACCTTTCACTCACACCTCACCCCTCAAGCAGCAGATCTCAGCAGGCTGAATACACAGGCAGTTTTGAAGATCCACTGTCTTCTATCAAGATGGACATTAAATAAACTTGCAAAATGTAAATCAGTCCCACTCTTAACTTTTTTGTTTTGGAAAACATAGCAGTATGTTGTTTACATTACTTAAAATGGGCTTATACTGTTCTTTTAAATGAGTTCATAAGTGGTTTCCACAGCGTTAACTTTGAATATGGGTATATGTTAGTATCAATAGAGAAAAGCCACACAAACAGAAGCTCTTTGGAGTCCTCGGTAAGCATCAAAGTTAGGGAAAACTGACTATCCCTGCTGCTTTCCTCCAGGGCCCTCGTAAGTGAAGTGTTGGGTTTGCTGCCTCTTTAGTGAGAGCAGGGCGGTGAAGACCCCGGTCCACACCGGGGCTCCAGGAACTCCACCCACCTACAGGGCAGACGTCAGCCTACTGAAAAGCAAACACGTCTCAGCATTCCGGGGACCCCCCTGGTGGCTCAGACCGTAAAGCGTCTGCCTACAATGCGGGAGACCCGGGCTCAATCCCTGGGTCTGGAAGATCTCCTGGAGAAGGAAACGGCAACCCACTCCAGTACTCTTGCCTGGAGAATCCCATGGATGGAGGAGCCTGGTGGGCTACAGTCCAAGGGGTCTCAAAGAGTCGGAGGCGACTTGAGCGACTTCACAGCATTCTAGAAGACTGATCTCCCAACCCCCTGAAAGTGGGTTAGGACCCCAGTGTCCATGGGCCACATCCCCTGAGCAAAATACACCTCTTATTCCCCAGGAATTATTCAGCTCCTTCTAAAAGCATAATGAAATCAATCAACTTCAGCTATATGATCCTTCTTAAAAATATGATATGTTTTGAAAATTGACTCACAATCAGGTCCGTTCCTCATCAGGTTTGGTGGCAACTGAAGTGCGGGCGCCTGGTGGTGGGCGCCCTCTGCTGGTCAGCCTGGGACATGACTGACCCGTGGCTCTCCAGTGAACCAGCTCCTTCCGTCCAGTATCCAATTAAGAAGCAGATTAAGGTATTCAAGTATCCACTACATACTTTATTTACTTTCAATAATTTGCTTTTCGATAATTAAAATGTTTCAGCAAGTCAAGATATTGCATCAGAATTCAACACGGTTTCCCTGGTGGCTCAGACGGTAAGGTGTCTGCCTACAATGTGGGAGACACGGGTTCAATCCCTGGGTCTGGAAGATCTCCTGGAGAAGGAAATGGCAACCCGCTCCAGTATTCTCGCCTGGAAAGTCCCATGGACGAAGGACTCTGGAAGGCTACAGTCCAGGGGGTCGCAAAAAGTCGGACACGACTGAGCGACTTTTCTTTCTGTTCTGTAGAAATACTTCAGTTCAGTTCGGTCGCTCGGTCATGCCTGACTCTCTGCGATCCCAAGGACTGCAGCACGCCAGGCCTCCCTGTCTGTGACCAGATCCTGGAGCTTGCTCAAACTCACGTCCATCGAGTCAGTGATGCCATCCAACCATCTCATGGCCATAAAAATATTTGGTGACATTCAGTTATCTATAGCTTGTCCGGGCATCTCATTTGGTAACTTAAAACAGAAACCAAAGTCGTCTCCTTGTTTATCTTCATGAGCTACTGATATCTGTATTAAGCAAGCATCTTGATGAGTCAGCTGCTGCCCTGGGGAGGGGTGTGTGTGTGTTTGTGTGTGTGTGTAAAGGGGACCTAAGAAAGTGAGCCGGTAGATTCAAGTAACAGAAAACAGAAAGAAAACTTTCTATTAAACCTTTAGGTTTAGGTTTAGTTGTCTCTTAGAGACAACTTTTGACCTCTACCTCTATCCTAGTAATTATCTTCACCACACATCCAAGGAGGGATTGATCCTGCCTGGTTACTGTGAAAGCTCTCCTAAGAGATATTCAGGTTTTGGATAAATTTACATGGACCATCTCTAACAAAAATAGAGAAAAAAGCAGTTGGACTATTGTATTTAGCAAGAATCAGCTTGGTTCTGTCAGATGTCAGCCTGTTTTGAATGGTTTTGAATGTCCCTTAGTGGTTCTGCCCACTTCAGAAAGGCAGGCTGGCCATTCCCCCTCCGTCACCCACCAGGGACTCTTGCACAGGGGCAGGTCAAGGGTTAACTGAGCACTTCCTCTGCGCTGGGCATTGTGCCAGGCTAGGGGCAAGGTCAAAGTTTCAGTTCAGTTCAGTTGCTCAGTCATGTCAGACTCTTTGCAACCCCATGGACTGCAGCACGCCAGGCTTCCCTGTCCATCACCAACTCCCAGAGCCTGCTCAAACTCGTGTCCATTAAGTCAGCGATGCCATCCAACCATCTCATCCTCTGTCGTCCCTTTCTCCTGCCCTCAATCTTTCCCAGCATCAGGGTCTTTTCAAATGAGTCAGCTCTTTGCATCAGGCGGCCAAAGTATTGGAGCTTCAGCTTCCACATCCGTCCTTCTAATTAACACCCAGGACTGATCTCCTTCAGGATGGACTGGTTGGATCTCCTTGCAGTCCAAGGGACTCTCAAGAGTCTTCTGCAACACCACAGTTCAAAAGCATCAGTTCTTCAGCGCTCAGCTTTCTTCACAGTCCAACTCTCACATCCATACATGATCACTGGAAAAACCATAGCCTTGACTAAGCAGACCTTTGTTAGCAAAGTAATGTCTCTGCTTTTTAATATGCTATCTAGGTTGGTCATAACTTTCCTTCCAAGGAGTAAGTGTCTTTTAATTTCATGGCTGCAGTCACCATCTGCAGTGACTATGGAGCATCCCAAAATAAAGTCTGACACTGTTTCCACTATCTCCCCATCTATTTCCCATGAGGTGATGAGACCAGAGGCCATGATCTTAGTTTTCTGAATGTTGAGCTTTAAGCCAACTTTTTCACTCTCCTCTTTCACTTTCATCAAGAGGCTCTTTAGTTCTTCTTCACTTTCTGCCATAAGGGTGGTGTCCTCTGCATATCTGAGGTTATTGATATTTCTTCCAGCAATCTTGATTCCAGATTGTGCTTCCTCCAGCCCAGCATTTCTCATGATGTACTCTGCATGTAAGTTAAATAAGCAGGGTGACAATATACAGCCTTGAAGTACTCCTTTCCCGATTTGGAATCAATCTGTTGTTCCATGTCCTTAGTATATTTTATTATGAAATTTTATCAGCTCTGTGTCACCCTCAAACCCTTTCATCCAAACATGGTGCCTCTTCAGACAGAGCAAACGAACAGTCGGAGAAGGGTGCTTTTCACTGTGAGATGACCATTTTCGCGCTACAGGAAAGTGTGTTGCTAAACCTACCGAGGCGTCGCTCAGCCACCTCGGCAGGGGCTCCAGGCGTCAGCGTCGTGGACAGGCCTGTACCAGCGGCTGCTGCAGTGATGGCGCTGCACTCAGAGAAGCACGTGGAGCCGCCGAGGAGCGCTTGTCAGGTGGCCCGCGGGCGCCACGTGGCATCCAGGGCAGGGAAAGCGGACCGGGAGGGGCCGTCACGGGCATCTGGTGAAGTCACTGACGTGCGGAGAGCAAGCCAGCTCACACCCAAGGGTGACATGTGCCGTCCTTCTGTGACCGCGTGCCTACGTCCCAGGAAAAGGGGTCTGAAGCCAATTCATGGGCCGGGAGCTGTGATGTAACCTGGGGAAAGTGTATGACGGAGGCCCAGCTGATGCTGGGAAAGACTGAGGGCGGGAGGAGAAGGGGACGACAGAGGATGAAACGGTTGGATGGCATCACCGACTCAATGGACATGGGTTTGAGCAAGCTCCAGGAGTTGGGGATGGACAGGGAGGCCTGGCGTGCTGCACTCCATGGGGTCACAAAGCGTCAGACACGATGGAGCAACTGAACTGAACTGAAGGACTAAGAATTAATGGGTCATGGAGAAAGCTCAAGTATTGGAAATTTATTATTATATTCTTTGTCCAAACACAGCTGCTTTTACCTACTTGCCTAAAACCATTCTATGTGTGGATTCTGCTCTTTTTTTTTTACATTGGAGTTATTCTCACTGCATTATCTCCATTCAGAAATTTATCTGGAGCCTCGCTATTCTTACAGATATTCTTAACACTGCTTTCAGCAAGAAATCGTTTGTTCCATAATTCATTTTTTTGTGAATAAGCACTATATAATAAGTCAACTACATAATGAGCCTTTTTTAATAGGATGTAAAAAAAAGAATGATGTAAAAATTTTCCATTTGTCAATCATGTTTTACAGAACCGATGAAGGTCATTCTGACTGCACTCCTACAGCTTTCAGGAATGCAACAGTAATTCAGAACACCCTGGATTCCTGTGAATGAGACTACCAATCCTACATTTCAAAGTTTGAAACACTCTGGACCCTCAGCACTTTCCTACCTGCTTTCTGAAAGCAACCAGCCGCTTGGAAGAAAGCCAGAGGCCACAGATGACTCACTGACCACACTCGGGAAGCATTAATTTGGAAACATGCTCTCAGGACAAGCTGGGGCCCCAGGCGGTTCTAGGTCTCAAGGCTGAGGGAGCAGAAGCCGTGAACGAGGGGAGAGACGGCGTGGGGGAGAGGGAGGAGAGACAGAGCAGACAACCCCACAACTGCAGGTCCTCCCCCCAAGCCCCCCAGGCCTGGGGACGGGGTCCAGCCGGAGTGAGTGGCGGGGTGCAGGGAGCGAGGCGGGATTGCAAGATGCGGCCCCCAGGCTGGAGGTAAAGCTGAAGTCAGTCGTGGGGAGGACCGGCCCCCGAACGACCGAATTGTCTCAGGCTGGCTCAGCTGACAGGAGCGCCCGAGCCGGCCACTTGGGGCCCCCAAGAAGCCCCCCGGGCTGCCCCGTGCTGGTCTCCCACTGTCTGGGGCGGGTTTCCAGGGGCTTGGGCTCGTGGCCAGGCCAGCTGTCAGGACGGCAGGCTTGCATGCGGCAAGGGCAGGGCATGGCTGCGGGCACCTCACTGGGTGGCACATGTCATGTGCCGCCTGCCTGCTGGGCCGCAGGCCCTCTGCTCCCGCCAGCCCCCCATCAATACCTCCCGCAGTGTCTGCCGGGCAGCCCAGACGTGGGGGGCCAACAGAAGGCAGGGGACAGGCCCTCTGGCCTCCAGGGCTCAGCCGCTGGTGGGAGGGCCAAGCCAGACACAAAAACGGCTGGACCTGGAGACAGAGTACTTCTGTGGAGATGCCCCCGGGGGCCACGGCTCACTGGAGGGTCAGGAAAGGGTTCGTGAGGTGGCATCAGTGGTCCGGGCCTTGAAGGGGAGGTAAGATCGTGGTGGACGGCAGGCACCTTTAAGGCCCCTGAGACCCTCCTGCATTCAGTGAAAGTCAAGCCAACAGAGACACTGAGGTGAGCTTAAAACCAGCCGGGCCACGGGGAGACCCAGACGCTGAATCAGGCTCAGGGGACCCCCGGCACATCCAGGACTCGCCTGGGACTCGTACTGGTCTCAGTGGGCAGCCAGCTGGCAGCCTCGGACTCTTTCCTGGGGTTGCCGGCTTCCTCTGCCACCACGTGATGTGCCGATCCACAGAAGCTGCTCAAACTATAGCGGAGCTAAGATTTCAGAAGTTCGGTGGCTTACTCTTCACTAGCAATTTTCAAAAAATTCACCATTTTACATTTAAAATTAAATGAGTACATCTGTAATCTTGGATGAATAGATACTACCTTTAAGTACCTAGCATGATAAGCACATGGCTGAGTCAAATTGTATACAATTCATGTTCCTAATTACCCAGATGACCCCAGGCCTGCTCATGACGAAGAGGCATGGCACCCAGGTCAGTTTCACCCCTGGATTCCAAGCAGAATCATATTAGTTTCCTACTGCCATTGTAACAAACTGTTGTCGTTCAGTCGCTAAGTCCGTCTGACACTTTCCAACCCCGTGGACTGCAGCACACCAGGCTTCCCTGTCCTTCACGGTCTCCTGGAGTTTGTGCAAACTCATGTCCACTGGGTCGGTAACAAATTACTAGCAGCTTAAATCAACACGAATTTATTATCGTAATAGTTCTGGAGGTCGAAAGTCCAGAATGTGCCTCGTGGGGCTAACATCTAGGTGTGGGCCGGTCTGTCCTCTCTCTGGAATGTCCGGGGGAGGATCTGTTTCTGGGCCTTTTCCACCTTCCAGAGACGCCCCCATTCCTTGGCCCATGGCCCCGCCATCCATCTTCAAAGCACATTCCTCCACCCTCTGTCTCCGCATCGCCCTGCCTTTTCTGACCCTCCCGCCTCCGTCTCACCAGGCACCCTGTGGTTACACCGGGCCCACAGGGCTGGTCCAGGACCATGCCTGCAAGTCACTGCTGCCATGGAGAGCAACAGGGTGGCGAACCAGGAGCGGATGCCCCCGGAAGCCCGTTACTCTGCCTGCAAGCTCCTGCTGCCATGGAGAGTGCCAGGTCGGGGCCGGGATCTGGGAGGGGCTGTCCCTGGGACGGACACGATGTCTACCACAGCTTCTTCCTAAACTAGGAAAACACAAGTCTCACAACTTATTCAAGACTTCAGAGCAAGTTGCGCTTGTGCTCCTTTCCCCTGCCCGGAAGCGTCTGCAGTGTTTCAGGAACGTCCCCCTGAGCAATGGGGATGACCAGCTGGGTTGTAGGAAGTGGCTGGTGCTTCCAAACTGGCCTTCTCTGTTCTCCGACCCTACATAGAGCAGTTTTGCCCCAATCCCCTTGGCGACAGCTTGCTTTCCAGTGATTTGACCATCTGACTCTTCCTTTGAACGTGGCAGGGTAAAACTGATGGCCACCGATGACTCTGAAGTCCGGGGACCGCAGTGGGAAACTCTCAGCAGAGACAGACGTTAGGCTGTGGATTCTCGCACATCAGATGAGGGCACCTCCGGTTTAGTGTCTGCGCTCATTCTGAACCCTTTAGCAGACTCACGGTGCAGTGATCAGGGCAACGGTGCCTCACAGGGTCCTCCAGCTATCAGCCAGGGTCCCTCTGTGCAGGGGAGCCCCACGGCTGAGACAGTGAAGAACCCGCCAGCAACGAGGGAGACCCGAGTTCAACTCCTGGGTCGGGAAGATCCCCTGGGGAAGGAAATGGCAACCCACTCCAGTATTCTTGTGTTTCCCTGATGGCTCAGCTGGTAAAGAATCTGCCTGCAATGTGGGAGACCCGGGTTAGATTCCTGGGTCAGGAAGATCCCCTGGAGAAGGAAATGGCAACCCACTCCAGTACTCTTGCCTGGAAAATTCTGTGGGCTACGATCCATGGGGATGCAGAGAGTCGGACACGACTGAGCAGCTTCACTTTCACTTACTAACACTAATGTGAAGAAGCAGGCTAGATAGCACTGTCAACGCTTCCATTAAAAGGATTCTAATTCCAGAAGTGATTTTTTTAAAGGATCACATTAGGATACCTAAAGGTGAGATGAGGACTTCAGGGGCCAAGCGCCCTCTGACCTGGGGTCACTAACCTGCAAAGAGCGAGCGCATGAGTAGGGTATGGTTGCAAAGACCTGGAGGCGGCCAGCTGGGAACATATCTGAAGATAATAGCTCTTGGGGGGACTGGGGAGTGAGGAAAGGCTGGCACGCCCTCGGTGAGCAAACTCTGAAATTCACCATGAGGACAAAAGAAGGTCAGGGAAAAATGCACCATTTCTGAAGGCAGACTAACCGATGGGGCTTGTCAACAAGCCCTCAATTTTGAGAGCCACACGTGAGTCAGAACAGTTATTCATTTTGAAAGCAGACGGTGCCTCTGGTGGTTTAGTCACTAAGTCGTGTCCGACTCTTACGACCCCGTGGAGAGTAGCCCACCAGGCTCCTCTGTCCACGGGGATTTCCCAGGCAAGAATACTGGAGTGGGTTGCCACTCCCTTCTCCAGGGGAATCTTCCCAACCCAGGAACTGAACCCAGGTCTCCTGTGTTGCAGGCGGATTCTTTACCAACTGAGCTACGAGGGAAGCCCTTAGGGAGAAACAAAAGTAATCATTTAAGGATTATTTTCCTTGAACTGAAAACATCAGGTGTGCTTGCTACAGAAGCCAGGTCACCCTTGTTCTACACGCAGGTTCCTCTGACCTAACTGTCAGATCGGTGGGATTAGATTAGATACACCAAGCTGGCGGTTCTGCGGGCATGGGTCAGAGATGGCATGGGTGGGGACTCTCAGAATCTTCTTGCTTACAGCTGTGGCCCCCTGGGCCCTTTTCCTGGCCTGGGACCGCAGCCCAACCTCACAGCAATGCAAATGCTCCATCGGATGTCCGAAGGGCCGGCAGGGAGGCTGCAGCTCTGAGTCTCCGACCTCTTCTCCCTGGGATGGTATGATCACTCGCAGCCTTTCTGCTCCATGACGCACGAAGGTTTGGCAGCCACTCCCAGGACCGGGAGGCTGCTGCGTTTTAACCATTGAGGATCCCAGATAAGCGCGATCCCAGCCAGCGGTGGCTTCTAACTTTGGGGAGAGAAAGAGAAAGAATCTAACAGGAAATACATGCCAACGCTGTCTTCATTTACTCTGCTACCCTGATTTCTGTGTTTTTCAGTTTTCACATAGGATTAGTCAGAATGAAAAGACATTCCAAAGTATCTTTTCCCCATTCTTGTTTGTTTTCTCAAGTTCCTAAAAGCTGGCTCTTTTGAAGTTTTAGTTTAAGTATTTAATTCGTTACATTAGGTTTTCTTTGAATAATTCCAGATGAACTATCCTCATTCAAGTGAGAGTCACACGCTCCCTTACTTTAAACAAGCCAGCATCTGAAATAAGTAATGTTTAGATTTTCCTTTCTTTGCTCCTTTGGGTTTATCACAGGCTGTTTTTGCTTTATTACTGTACTTATGTACTTATTTCTGAGTAGACACCCCCTCCTGCCCTTCTGTGTCCTGGCCTGTGTGCTGGTCTTCTGACCCTGCTGGGGAGGGGGGCTGTGTTTAATTTGTCTTGAGGTCGCAACACATCTCCTGGTGCTCAGCATGTATCGAACACATACATGTTTATGGTATTAATCACTTCAAGAGTTCCTCAACAACTTTCAAATATATGAGAGTCATCTAAAATTCTGATCTCTGCTGCCAAACCCGAAGACCCATTACTTGTTATCCATAAAAGCTTCTCTGAAAAGCCATTTTATGCAAGCATGTTGTTGTAAGAAAGAGTCTTGGGCTGGTAAGCTGGAGTATCCTGTTCTAGTTCCCGCCCTGCCCTTTATAGCTATTTGACCGTAAACGAGTCATTTCACTTCTCCACAGTCCAAACCCTACTCTTAAAAGCCAATAAAGGAAGCAGTCTGAGCAGTTATGAAGCATTTGGTTGGATTAAATATCTCTGGGTTAAAACAAAAGAAAACAGATCAGAAATCACCCCCCTGCCAAATCACACTGAATTATCTGGGTTCTAGTGACGACAGAGGAAAGAACAAAATGTGTGTTCTTGGGAAGGACTAAAAATTAGGGTTTGTGCCAGCTTCTAGGACTAGAGTGTTTTCCTCAGTAAAAATGTCTGTCATTAATAGCTTCATCCTGGGTTGATCGATGGGCATTTGCCATTTTAATTCTTTGGAGGGTAGTAAGGTGACTCCCTGTGAAGGACTTAAATCACCCCCTAAGAGCTCTCAGATATCCCTGCGTGAAGCTGAGCAGAAGTCTCCAGTCCGACTGTGCTGGTCATGATAGATGACAGAGATGTAACCAGTGTGGTATTTCTGTGAATTTTTGTGGCGCTTCATCACAGTTATCCCAGGGATTAAACAATTGAGTTGACCGTACTGTTGTTTAGACGCTAAGTTGTGTCCAACTCTCTGCGACCCCATGGACCGTAGCCCACCAGGCTCCTCTATCCATGGAATTCTCCAGGCAAGAATCCTGCAGTGGGTGGCCATCCCCTTCTCCATGGGATCTTCCCAACCCAGGGACTGAAACCTTGTCTCCTGCATTGGCAGGTGGATTCTTTATCCCTGAGCCACGTGGGTTATACCGTAACTTGACCTTTGACTCAGCGAGAAAAGACACAGGGTAACTCCTCTCCTAATGTTACCTCCTAATATTGAGAGTCATATGAAGAATGTCAGAAACCAATCATTCTTGAAGAATTCGAGAAGATCCCAATTCACTTATTCAATACAGTGTGAAGTCTGGACCCATGACAGCCGATCCCAGCCTACACCACCATCGGTCCCCAAAGTACTTCTTAATGATTGCATCGCTCACCTTTTTGTCCTACTCATAAAACTATGCTCATTTCTTTGTTTTAAATACATTTTTTTTCTGCTTCCTGTTTCTCTCTAGGAAACTGATTACCAGTTTAATAATAACCAGTGTCCCTACTGACCCTGAGCAATGTTCTTTCTTGGGTTAAATTACTTATCTACTTTTGCACTCTAGGGAGATGAGGAAGCAAACAGGGTTATAAATTGCCTATGGAAATCTGGGGTCTGCTACTGGGAAGAAGTTTGAACATCCCAGTGGGGACGAAGTGCGTCACACTGACTCTCAGATACACCACTGAGAATTTGATGGAATTTTTTAGTGGATTGGAGATAAGTTTTGAATTTTCCCTCTGCTTCCTAATTTCAGTTGCAAATACTGTGTACTATGCAGATTTATGCAAAAAAAAAAAGAGAGAACATACTTTTAAACATTCAGCACCATAACTTACATAAAGTATATTGATTTTAAAATTATTTTGTAGTCCTCGAATGATCTTTTCTGATCATATTCATTTGAAGAAACCTGGTAATAACACTTCTCTTATCTTGAGCAAAAGAAGACATGAATTCACAGGACAAATTCACACCGTAGTTAGAGTGTCTCAGGAATTGAGCCTCAGCTCCGAGAACCACGGAGAAGCAGCCTGCACACCTCGGCTGAATTTTTTTCTAATGCAAAACAAGTTGTTCACCCTGCGGGTAAATTCCACTACCAAGGAAAGAGTGTGCATTTTCCCCAGAAGCAAGTGGGTTCATTATCTAGAACTCCCAACTTTGAATCTCATTCTCTACAGTCATAACCCAGGGTTGGGATGAAGATAAAACGAGAGTGTAATGCCTTGTGAGGGATAAACATCTGAAGTCGCCTCTGTGAGGTACGATTTTAACTGCAATTTTAACCAGTCTGTCAGGAACCTTCTCCCTGCCCAGAGGGCAGCTCTGGCTATTTTTAGTTTCTGACCAGTTTGCAGCTACAGTGATACAGTTTATGCTTCATGTTCTCACAAAACGCTGCTTGCTGCGGCTCAGAGAACAAAGCGTCAGCCCTGGTCCCTAGGGGGAAGGCTGGTAGTAATGGGAACCTATATTTGTATTAAGTTTTCCATTTATGGAAGAAGCAGAATTTTCATCATAATTCTTACCAGAGTCTTAAAACAGACACACACTTTGAATTCTTAAATGATCATATTTTAAAAGAAAAATCCAGTAGTGAAAGAACAGTTTATTTTAGTTATCTATCCTTTCCCTTCATAGCATGTGTTTCTCCTTATTTTCATCACCCAAGTTAAGGAGGACAATTTTTTTTGCATCTAAGTTTTAAAGCACGTCTTTCACGTCTCCTCTAAACATACATGTTATCAAGATTATATTATGATAGCAAGAATTTTTGTTAGTTTAATCCCAAATTAGTGTGTTTTATTTTCTAAGTTAAGGAAAGCATTGAAAAAAAAAAAGCTAAAGTAAATGCTAGCTGTTAAAACAGGTCTGTTTTAAAAATGAGATCAGCAGATATTTGCTCTCTCTTGAGGAGAGGGTTGAATTTAGGAAAACTAGTGCCCGTCAAGCTCTGAATGTATGATACGAGGTGATGCATTCTCACCATTTTGCAGATGTTTGGAAGAACAGAGAGGGGCTGAACCGGCCTTAGCCCAGAGTGCAAGTCACCCTGGGAGCCAGAAACCAAGCGGACGCGACCCCCTCGCTGCCGTCGGAGCTTTGTTCTCATTCCCAGAAACACTCCAGTTGTGTTTTCCCTGTTTGGGGATGTGTTGAGAACTCACCATTTAAGGAGTTCAAAGAAGTGGTGGTTGAAGTGATTTAAGCAAAGGAGATCATTTTGAGGTAAACTTTCCTGAGCCCCGTGATTCACTGAGCCTGTAATGGGGGCCAGACGGCCGCCTGCCAGCCTCTCCTGTGTGACCCCCGCCCGGCTAGACGGGACCCCTCCTTCCCACCCGTTCACTGTGGCTGAGGCTCCCTTCCCTTCCCTCCAGGAAGGCCGTCCCTCCCCCTGTCTTCAGAAGATTCAGTTCAGTCAGTCAGTCGTGTCCGACTCTTTGCTATCCCATGAACTGCAGCACACCAGGCCTCCCAGTGCATCACCAGCTCCCGGAGTTCACCCAAACCCATGTCCATTGTGTCGGTGATGCCATCCAGCCATCTCATCCTCTGTCGTCCCCTTCGCCTCCTGCCCTCAATCTTTCCCAGCATCAGGGTCTTTTCAGATGAGTCAGCTCTTCGCATGAGGTGGCCAAATTGTTGGAGTTTCAGCTTCAGCATCAGTCCTTCCAATGAAAACCCAGGACTGATCTCCTTTAGGATGGACTGGTTGGATCTCCTTGCAGTCCAAGGGACTCTCAAGAGTCTTCTCCAACACCACAGTTCAAAAGCATCAATTCTTTGGTGCTCAGCTTTCATCACAGTCCAACTCACATCCATACATGACCACTAGAAATACCATAACCTTGACTAGATGGACCGTTGTTGGCAAAGTAATGTCTCTGCATTTTAACATGCTGTCTGAAGCGCCCTATCTGAGGAATTTCAGTTTGTAAGTCAAACTGAAGCCTGGTTCTGGAAGCAGAGACCTGCGTGGGCATCCCTGGAGGCCACCCCGCTCCCCATGTCTCTGCTTCCCCCTCAGGCAGGCCCAGGGATGGTGGGAAAGCCTCCCTTTTTCCCACTGAGCAGGATCTGGCCTCATCAGCTTCCTCCCCTGGGCATTTCCCCAGAAAACACAGTTCCTCCTCTGGTGGCCGGGCCCCTGGGCCGTGGTGGGGGCAGGGGAGGGTAGTGGGGTGGTGGGCAGGGGGCTCCCGGCTCTCGAATCATCTGGATGAGACGGCCTGGTTCCCGCTCTGTAAGCCGAGGGTTCCCGGGCCCTCGCGGTGGTCTGAGGACAGCCTCCATCCCACTGAGGCCGCTGCCGGCCCTGCGCAGGCCTGGAATCCCTTCCCCTCCAGGCTGCGAGGTCGCCCAGGTCACCCCGAGCACCCCGCGGGCCGCGCGGAGAACACGGACCGGCGCTGCTGCCGCCCATCTCCGGGCCTCCCCGGTGCCCCCATGCCCCGCCCCAGCCCAGCCCTGCGGTCCAGGAAGCCAGGCCACTGGTGGGCTTAGGTCGGGGGCGGGGCGGCCTTCCTGGAGCGAAGGGAAGGAAAGCAGCCTCAGCCCCGCTGTCCGCTGTCCGCTGTCCACTGTCCGGGCCGGGCGTCACCGGGAAGAGGCGCGGCGTGGCCCTGGGGCACCGAGCGATCCAGGCGCACAGCCTGCCAGCGCACAGACCGCAGCGGTCTCCTCGCTGCAGCGTTAATGAAGCGGGACTCCTCAGGAGGTTTTCTACTAACTAGTCTTTGAAAATAGATGCTTTATTTGCTTTCACTTATTAAACATAAATGGCTTTTCCCTGGTGACTCAGACAGTAAAGAACCTGCCTATGATGCCGGAGACCAGGCTCCGATCCCTGGGTCAGGAAGATGCCCTGGAGGAGGGCATGGCAACCCGCTCCAGTCTTCTTGCCTGGAGAGTCCATGGACAGAGGAGCCTGGCGGGCTACGGTCCTTGGGGTCTCAAACAGTCAGATACAGACTGAGAGACTAACATTTTTACTTTCATTTAACATAAATGAAAACAGACTATTACAAACGTACGTGTTACAGATGTAGTAAGATTCACAAACTAAGGGCAAACCCAGCCAAGCAGAGGCACGCATCAACGCTGTCTTGTCGTGAAGCATCGCATAGCCCCCTCTGAGGCTGCCCTCTGCGGAGACTGCGAGGGCAGGAGGGCCCGACCCTCAGCTGCGTCCCTGGCGAGTCCCTAAGGACTGTCACTTCTGATTTTCAGGCCTTCTGGAATCTTGGCCCAGGTGGATCTTTCCAGATTCTCTGCTCTCTAACTTTGACATTCTGTTGGAGACGCCTGGATCTCCGCCTCTGACCACAGCCCTCATCCTCCTGGAAAGCCCCCCTTTCTGGAGCCTGCACCTGGGATCCAAGCCCTCCCTCCAGGCAGCTTTCTCCGGGGCTGCAGCCCAGGGTCCTTGTCACCCCCTGACTCTGCATTCCCTTCCAGCCAATACCTGCGGGGCCACGAGTTCCCAAACTGATCTTACTTTAAGCGGGCCCCTCGACCTCTGCTGAACTGTTTCTCTGGGTTGTTGGCGTCACCCCGTCAGCCACGGGAGGAACTTGAGTTTCTCTCCAGCCGACCCTGACCCTCTCATCTCCCTGTGTTCACGTGTCCAGATGAGGTCAGGTCTGCCTCGACAGCCCCACTCAGGGCCCACGTGCCCCACAGCATCCCTCCATGTTCGGGACATCTGTTGCTTTTATTGATTTTTGTCCTAATTTAAAAAGTACAAATGTTAAAGAACACTAAGAATATACTAAAAATAGTTGAAAAGGAAAGTGATGAATATAGGTCAAAACTGCTAGATGATCTCTATGAACGGTTCAGCTTACTAGGAGCATACTATACTACAGATGGTGATGCATGCTGACTTTTTTTCTTCCATGAAACACTCTCTTATGAACATTTTCCTGTGTGACTAAAATGCCTTCATTTGGCATTTTATGGTCACATTATATTCTGTCATACTTTACTTCCCATTTTTGGACATTTACTTTTTTGCTATTATAAAATAATATGGCATGAACAATTTTATACTTCGACATTTGTCCACATTTCAAATTTTTGGCTAGATTTCTGGAAGCAGAATTGATGAATTGAAATGAATAAATATCCCTGAGGCTTTCAATACTTGCCAGAAATCTGAGCAGTGTAAGAGAGTTCATAGCCCAGTCAGAATCAGTGCTTGACTGATGGCGTTGACCTTTGATCGGTTGTTTCAGTCAATATTTTGTCTACTGGCTCAGTTCCTGGCCTTTGTCCGTTCCAGTGGGAAGGGGGCTGAGAGATGGTAGTGTAGGAGCTTTTTCACATAAACCCCTTGTTCCGTTTATAGTGAACATACTTCCCCAGTCAGTTCTTCACCTTTTAATTTTGTTGAAGATTTCTTGTTGTACAATAGCATGTGATTCTGCTGAAGCGTTTCACAAATTCTGATGACAGACCTTAAGGGCAAGAGAAAGTCTCTGAGGTCTTTAAGCAAATGCTCAAAACGAGGCTTTTTTCTGCAAAGGGTGACTTGCACTGCCGAGCAGGGGAAGGTTTGGAGATTTGACGACAACGATGGGGGCCCACGGCGAGAGGCCACTCAGTGGCAACAGAGCGGGCACCCAGCCCTGTGCATGCCCACAGCCCAGCCTCCCGGGGGTCATACCTCCTGTGATACAGACAGCATCCCTGAGGCTGGCCCTCTGTCCTGCCTACTCCTGTTCTGACCTCTTGGTTGAGGATCCTTGGGTCATCTCTTCATTCACGCTTAGAGCACATCTTCAGTAACTGCGTTCAGTAACAAAGGTTTTCTTTACTTCTGGATTCTGGAAGTACCTGCCCTAAATGCCTGTATATTTGTAGCACGTATCTGTATTTTGTTTTAAGAGCTACTGTGGTATATATGTGCTCATTTGGTTTGTTTATTGATGGTAGTAGGTGATTTATGACTAAATCCCATCAGATGAAGTAATTGTGGAATATAAATAAAAATGTGAATGTCGGCAGCAGGGGAGCTATAAATAAGACAAAGCCACGACAAGGAGAGGAAAGAAACAGAAGTGCTGAATTCTGCAGGTTGGGCAGCTGGTCTATTTCACCTGCGATTAGGCTGTGAGCTTCCCACCAATGTTAACGGGTAGATGGAGGCAGTTATCTGGTCTCTATTGTCCAAGGAGACTCAACACCCCTTCTTTCCAAGGGCCTAGTGCCTGTTTTCTAGCATTCTGCCCCCAAAGTAAATTGTCACTTGGACCTCACTGAGCCATTAGTCTCCTAGCGCAATGAAGCGTGTTCTGCACCACCGCGAGCAAACTCAGGGTGAGCTTGAGTGCGGTCCCTTGATTGAAGTCACAGCATCAAAAACCAAAAGACAAGTGCAGACCCCAGAGGAAGTCTCCCCAAAGTGAGGCCTGCAGCCCCTCTGGAAGGGACCCATAGCTCCCGCCCTCAGTCTGACTTGGAGATCCCCAGCACACGACCCACGGGCTGGCTGCCGTTTGCAGGCTGCTCAGCTGGCTCAGTGGTGAGGAGCCCGGCTGCCCGAGCAGGAGGCGCAGAGGCGGTCCACGGCTCAGGACGATCTCCTGGGGAAGGAGCTGGCTACCCGCTCTAGCATGCTTGCCTGGACAGTCCTAGGCATAGAGGACCTTTCAAAGCATGGGACTTAGCAACTAGACAACCACAACAAAAGGCATTTCACAGACCATTACAGAAAGGGTCATGAAGGTGTGGGGTTTGTGAGCTAAAGGTGAGTGAGTGTGAGGAGCTCGCCGAGGTTCCGATTCGGGATTCCGGTGGCAGCGCCCTGCTGCACGGGAGCGCGCCCGCTGATGCTCTGGCGGGAGGCTCTGGGCTGGTCCTGAGTCCAGCTGAGTCTTGGTCACCAGCTTCCTGGCTTCCTCGTTATAAATTGGCGTAAACGTCACTGTCATCCTTCGGTTTGTCGCGGGTGGTTGGGTGACTGTCCAGGGTTACTTGCCAATGCACAGGGGTGTCCTGTCTCCTCCGCTGTGAGCCCATCTTCACTGGGACTGCAACGCCAGGGAGACCCGCCCTCCCCAAGGTGCTGAAACCTCCCTCTCCCCGCCTTGAGTGGGCATCTCCAGGGCATCCATGGTTTATGCTGCCTGTGAGTTGGAGCTGTTTAAACCACTGATAACTCACTCACAGGTGAGTGGAGGGAAACCGAGGGATTATTTTTAAGTGGTGCAGGCAATCTTTTAATGATATGAAGTCATCCATCTAAGCTTGCGTGTGATTAGTTGCTCAGTTGTGCCTGACTCTTTGTGACCCCATGAACTGTAGCCCGCCAGGCTCCTCTGTCCGTGGAATTCTCCAGGCAAGAATAGTGGATCCCTTTCTCCAGGTGAATCTTCCAGGCCCAGGGGTTAAACCCAGGTCTCCCGCATTGAGGGTGGATTCTTTATCATCTGAGCCACCAGGGAAGCTTATCTAAGCTTATAAGAAAGCACGTTTATTTGGGAATCCTCTTGATCTTTTTTTGCCACAAATGCCTCCTTTTGTGGGAATTCAGGGGTTGGAACAGAGGGTGATCAGCAGGACTTCTGCCCTTGGCACGGTGGCGGCCACCAGGAGACAGGGTCCCACAGCCCTAGAGACCTCTCTGCAGACTGCAGGAGCCTCCTGGAGAGCGAAGGTGTGGCCTCCGCTGAGAAAGGCAGGAACCGCAGGTGGAAGGAAGCAACTACCCGCAACTGCTTCCCGTTCAGTACTTTTGTGTGTGAATTCTGCTCTGTCTGTGGAACACGCGTCTTTAGAGAATGTACTTGGGGTTCCCGTTCCTGGAGGCTCTACCAGCAAGGTCCAGGCCCAAGCCAGGGCGGGAGGCGGATGGCGGTGATGGCTGCACAGCGACGTGAGTGCCCCTAACAGTCAGTTTGCATTATGCATAATGTACTGCAGTGTTTCAAGACCCCCCAAGTCTAGAATCTCGAGCGCGAAGGCTGCGACGTGCCTTATTAATTCCAAAGACATAGCACCTACACCTAAACGACAGGGTTCACAGCCATTTTAAAACTACTGAGCAAGATGCTTCAGTCAAAGATGACTCATTCAATTCTCTTTCTCCATCGTGGTTTCCAAAAAACAGGGTATCCGTACAGATACGTGTGTGTGCAGAAGTATAGCTGGAAAGAGCAGCCTCCATGGAAGCCGCGGGGCTGCCTGCGGCCCCCTCCCTCCAATTACAACCCTGCCCTATGCTGGTCCAGCAGGTGGCACCCCTGACCCCCCGCCAGTGACAGAGGGGGACCCTTGGCAACTCTGCAAGAGGTCCGCAGAGCAGCACGTTCTAATCTGTTTTTGCTGCCCTGGGAATCGAGATCATCCTTCACACACACACACACACACACAGAGCTACTGAAACCACATTGTGCAGGCAAGAACTGGACTGCAAGGAAGCAATTTCCTCTGAGATCCTTGTCCTCAGTGGCCCTCTGACCACTCCCCGCCCCGAGGTTCCCTCCGCAGCCTCCATGGGCTGCAGCTTTCTCAACAGGGGCCAGTTACTAGAAATGGATGCACATTCCTCTGCACTTGGCATGTGCTGGGGGGAAAAGCGTGGAATCAAAGCATGCAGTAGGGAAGGGCCTCCTAAGAGGTATCTTCTTCTCTCCGACCCCTAGGAGAGTCTGAGTATTGTGGGAAGAAGAGAAAGCTGAAATGAAATGCTGGCTGGGGGAGGGGGTAGTTGAGAGGTTATGTTTGCTGTAAGGAGCGCGGGCCCTTCTGGGGTTCCGGCCCCAGTCAGCTCTGGCCGAGATGCTCAAGGGCTCGCTGGGATGGACTGACAGCCCAGCTTCAGAGACCGAGGGTCCTCTAAGTGGGTGAGGGTCTGCTCAGCTGGGAAGGCTTGGAACGAAATAACAGGGTGAGGCTGTTCATCCGGCCTTCATCCTGATGCTCTTGCTAACTTTAGGAACCATCTCTGTGTAGCTTTGTTAGATCACCTGATGAACTGGAGACTGGGAGACGAACCTCGCCATTACTGAGGTGAAGCAATTCATTTTTACTTATGAATGGGACTTTTAGGTGGAAGGTCTAAAAGGCTTTCAAGCATTAACAGAACTTGAGGTTCATACATCCCTGAGTCGTAGTTGTTGATCCACTGGAGGTGTTTTGGGTCCCACAAGGCTCTCAGGATCCACACCTGAAGGGTCACGGCACTCCCGGCAGCACAAGTCCTGGGCCGCCGTCCTGCCACTAGGAACTGGAAGGAGATGCTCCAACGGAAACTTCTAGAAATCATTCCTAATTCCGGAGCTTTTCTTTCTTTCTTTAAAAAAAAAAAAATAACTGGCATAGCATATGTACTCATCCATGTGTGACTCTTTGCAACTACATGGACTATAGTCTGCCAGGCTCCTCTGCCCAAGGGATTTCCCAGGTTAAGAATACTGGAATGGGTTGCCATTCCCTTCTCCGGGGGATTTTCCCAATCCAAGGATCTGACCAGCATCTCTTGCGTCTCCTGCATCAGCAGGTGGGTTCTTTACCACTAGCGCCACCTGGGAAGCTTTATTGAAGTATTGAAACACCAAAATGACACATTTTTACAATGTACAGTTTGGACAAACACCTGTGATACCATCCCTAAAATCAAGGTAGTAGAACCAGCACCTCCCAGAGTTCTCTCGTGTCTGTTGTTGCTGTTGGGGTGTGTGTGTGGGTACACGGCATAGACCTACCCCCTTTCATAGGTCTGAGGGGTACGCACAGCACAGCAACTTCAACTACAGGCACTTTGCTGCATAGCGGATCTATAGAAATTTTCCATCTGGCGTAAGTGGAACGTGCACCCACTGGAAAATAACTCTCCTGACCCCTCCCCGGCAGCTGGCGCCCGCCCTCCTCCTCCCTGCTGGTGTGAGTCTGACTGTGTGTGAGTGCACTCAGGCAGCCTGTGTTCATCAGTGACGGGTTTCACCCTGTGCTTATTCACTTCACGCAGTGTCTGCCGGGCTCACCGTGTTGTTGCAGAATCTCCTTCTTCTGTAAGGCTGAATAATATTCCCCCACACGTATGTACCACGCTCTCTTCATCCATCCATCAGTCAGGGGACACTTGGGATCTTTCCCGCACTGTGGTGGATGAGGCTGCAGTGAGCAGAGGGGTGCAGGTATCTCTTGTAGATTCTGATTTCAATTCTTTAGGATAAAAGCCCTGAAGTGGGGTGGTTGGATCATCCAGTAGTACTGTTTTCCATTTTCCAGTAAGTAACACTCGCCTTCTCCATCTCTTGATACTTATGAGCTTCACAGATCATAACAGAGATAATCTTGATGTGATGTACTTCCCAACTGGACTGAGTTGGACAGTGTCCACTCAAAATTCACATTCACCTGGAACTTGTGTATCGGACCTTATTTGTAAACAAAGACTTTGCACATATAATTAAATTAAGATGAGGTCATATTGGATTGTTCTTGTTGTTCATTTGCTCAGTCATGTCCGACTCTTTGTGACCCTATGGATTGCAGCACGCCAGGCTTCCCTGTCCATCACCAACTCCCAGAGCTTGCTCAAACTCTTGTCCACTGAGTCAGTGATGCCATCCATCCATCTCATCCTCTGCCATCCCCTTCTCCTCCTGCCTTCCATCTTTCCCATCATCAGGGTCTTTTCCAATGAGTCAGCTCTTCAAATGAGGTGGCCAAAGGATTGGAGCTTCAGCTTCAGCATCAGTCCTTCCAGTGAATATTCAGGACTGATTTCCTTTAGGATGGACTGGTTGGATCTCCTCGCAGTCCAGGGGACTCTCAAGAGTTTTCTCCAACACCACAGTTGGAAAGCATCAACTGTTTGGCGCTCAGCCTTCTTTACAGTCCAACTCTCACATCCATACACAACTACTGGGAAAACCATAGCTTTGACTAGATGGACATTTGTAGGCAAAGTGATGTCTCTGTATTTTAATATGCTGTCTATTTGCTCATAGCTTTCCTTCCAAGGAACAATTGTCTTTTAATTTCATAGCTGAGTCACTGTCTGCAGTGATTTCGAAGCCCAAGCAAATAAACTCTGTCACTATTTCCACTTTTTCTCCTTCTACTTGCCATGAAGTGATGGGACTGGATACCATGATCTTACTTTTTTGAATGTGGAGTTTTAAGCCAACTTTTCCACTTTCCTCTTTCACCCCCATCAAGAGGCTTTTTAGTTTCTCTTTGCTTTCTCCGTTAGAGTGGTATCATCTGTATATCTGAGGTTATTGATATTTCTCCAGGCAATCTTGATTCCAGGGTGTGATTCATCCAGCCTGGCATTTCGAATGATATACTCTGCATATAAGTTAAATAAGCAGGGTGACAAGGAAACTTGACATACTCTTTTTCCAATTGTGAACCAGTCCATTGTTCCATATCTGATTCTAACTGTTTCTTCTTGACCTACATACAGATTTCTTAGGAAGACAGGTATGATGGTCTGGTATTCCCAGCTTGTTAAGCATTTTTCAGTTTGTTATGATCTACACACAGCCAAAGGCTTTATCGTAGTCAATTAAACAGAAGCATTTTTTTTTTTTTTCTGGAATACCCTTGCTTTCTCTATGAGCCAATGAATGTTGGTGATTTGATCTCAGATTCCTCTGCCTTTTGTAAATCCTGCTTGTACATCTGGAAGTTCTCAGTACACATACTGCTGAAGCCTAGTTTGAAGGATTTTGAGCAATACCTCGCTAGTGTGTGAAATGAATGCAATTATTTGCTTGTTTGGGGCTGCCCTTCTTTGGGATTGGAATGAAAACTGATCTTTTCCAGTCCTGTGGCCTCTGCTGAGTTTTCCAAATTTGCTGACGGTACGGAACTTTAATAGCATCATCTTTTAGAATTTTAAAAAGCCTCTGAAATTCCATCACCTCAACTAGCTTCATTTGTAGTAATGTTTCCTAAGGCCCACCTGACTTCACAGTGCAGAATGTCTAGGTGAGTGAACACACCATCGCAGTTATCTGGGTCATCAAGACCTTTTTGGTATAGTTCTGTGTATTCTTGTCACCTCTTCTTAATCTCCATCTTAATCCATATTGAATTAGGGCGAGTCCTAAATCCCACATATTAACAACTGGACGGCCACATGAAGACAGAGGCCGATGTTGGAGTGATGCCAGCTCAGGGCTGCCGGCAAACCCCAGGAGGCAGAGGAACAAGGTCAGTCTCCCCGGGGCCTGCGGAGGGAGCGCGGCCCTGCTCACACTTTGATTTCAGGCTTCCAGATCGGGGGGAGAGAGCGAGCTTCTGCGTGGTCCTCGGTTCTGGCAAGTGTGGGACACGTGGACCAGTGTTCCCCCACACTCAGGAGGCTGGCAGTGTCTGCCGGGGGGAGAACCAGGAGGGTTAGGGCTGTGAGGAGCAGCTGTCGGACACTACGGCAGGCGGCCGCGTGGCGGGCCCTGGACCCCCAGCTGGAGGTGGCAGGTGTGTCTGAAACGTCAGGGAAGCCTCACCGACTCTCCCAGGGGCCTCAACAGGGCCGAGTGGACCCAGAGCAGCCTCAGAGTCGTCCCTGAGGACACAGAGATCGCAGCCCTGCCCAGCGCGCTGGCAGGGGCTCAGCCTGGGCAGCTCTGGGCACACACCGTGGGCTCCTGGGAGGCCCCCCCAGGGAGGGAGAACCAGACCTTTACTATAAACAGCTGCATCAGAAGTCACCTTTGCAGAAATCCCTCGGGCTGAGAGGATCCTGCTATTTCTGTTATTACCTACTGTGTTTCATGTGCTAACTACATAAACAATGCATAGCATATTGTTTAATCCTAACAATAAGCTTATTAGGTAAAAAGGCGTCCCGCATTCACAGATGAGAAAATTTAAGGTCAGATAAGTAACTAAGGCTTAAGTCACCGAGGCTCGGGCTTAGCGATGGTAGGTGGCGGAGCCCGCGTCTGAATAAATGTCTCCAAGTCATGTGACACTGCATGCCTTCCTTCTCACTTCTCTGGGGAAAAGGATGGGAAGGAATCGCGGTGTTTTTCAGTTTTATTCCTTCATTTTTGGCTGTGCCCGCCCTTGTTGCCGAGGGGACTTTTCCCTAGTTGCAGCGAGCAGGGGCTCCTCTCTAGCTGCGGTGTGTGGCTTCTCTCTGCGGGGCACAGGCTCTGGGGCTCTCGGGCTCGCGGGCTCCAGGGCACAAACTCAGTAGTGCTGCCTGGGCGTCTTTGCTCCGTGGTATGTGAGATCTTCCCAGACTCAGGATCGAACCTGCGTCTCCTGCATTGGCAGGTGGCTTCTTTACCGCTGAGCCGCCTGGGAAGCCTGGAAATCATGTTTGAGAATATTCCCTGCGCTGCTCGTCCCTGGTTGGCTTCAGTCGATGTGATCTGATACTACAGCTGGTAGAGGGTTGTGTGTGTACGAGCTGAAGACAGTTTGGTTGATGAGGGTTCCAGCATGCAGCCTCGCTGGGGGTGGGCCTGCTTGGCACCAAGGAGGGAAGGGGGCTGGCTCTCCCCCCCGAGGGGCTATGCGCACGGGGCTGCGGATGCCTTCCCAGCGGGAGCAAGGTGGCCTGCTAGGAGATTCACACGTGTGGCTAGAACTCTACAGAAAGCGGCGGGGGACAGCCAGGTGTGCCCACGGCCACAGCCTTCGCAGCCCCGTTTGTGCAAACACCCAAGAACAGGGGCTGGATCGTGGGGGGTGGGGGGCGTTGGCGTGTGGGGTGAACCTGAGGGCAGGTCAGGAGCTTCACTTGGGTGCTGAACTCAAGAGGCAGAGAAATCTAAGTAACGCCTGAGTTACACGTAATGAATCCTACATAGATGGGCAGAATGGTTTAAAACCCCCAAATCCTCAGGCAAAGAAATCCCAGGTGTTATGTAAACGTGTCCCCGTTCTGCAGGAAATCTGCCTTGATCAGGGATTTCCCAAAACAGGTTCAGTGTTCAAACCTGAGGCTGCTTCAGGTCTGGCGTCTGGGGTGAGGTCTCCTCGGGCCCTCAGGAGCTCGGCTTGGGCACCTCATGGACTCATTCAGACCCACACCCACAGGAACGGGCGCTAAGGACAAAACCCAGGACACCTCCTTTGGTGCAGATGGTTTTTTTTTTTTTTTTCCAATTGTCCTTTTGAAAATGACAATGGGGCTATTTCTCTGAAATTCTTAACCTTTCCTAATGATACTATTTCAGAAACAAAGTAAAACGCTGATGTCGTCTGCCTTCCCTACTCGAAGAGCAGGACAATGTTATCATTTGAGTCGCTTTCCTAGAGTACATCCTCAACAACATTGTCAATTAATATAACTCTCCACGCGGATCCTCCATACCTGTTTATGGAACCCTCTCCTCCATGACCACTCTCCCCAGCACAGACTGTCTGAGCCCAAGGGTTTGCTTCACAAAACAGTGGGAAGCTTTCCAAACAAAACAGTCCACAGCAAGGGATACATGTGGAACAAGTAAGTCAAGCTGTGCTCCCCAGAAGGATGTGTGGATTTTATTTACATTTTAAAGAATAAAATCATTTCCATTTAAAAAAAATATTTTTTGTTTCAGTCTCTGAAAAACATAGCTGGAAAAAGTAATATTTAGAAATAATAAGAAGCTTTAATGGTGGGCAGGAGAGTGGGGAAAACACTGCTGAGTTCTGTCATCTCAGGCAATCCTAGGCGGGCGGCAGGGACTCAGTCTGCAGAGGAAGTCAGCCCCGGCTGCTCCTGTCCCCATAAGGTATGTTCCTGATTCACTCAGAAACACGATAGAAAATGTAGTCGCAACATGTACTAAGCACTTATGGTACCTGGCACTATTTTGAGCCCTTCAAATAAGCAGTAAGGTGGGTGCGATCATTAGTCCCATTTCGTACTCAGGCAGCAGGGGGTAACACTCAAAGGCTTATTCTAGTGACTGGTCTGGGAACGCAGGGTGATGACTCTGGGGTCAGCCCCGGAGCACCATGTCACATGGCATCCCTAGGCCACTCAACCCCTGGGAATCCTTCTTTGGAAATATGAGTGGAGCCAAGACAGTTCATTTCCTTCACTGTTCCAGCCCAACAGTGAACTGAATCAGACCTCTGGAAGAGTTGCTTTGGCCTAAAACTCCCCTGTTCTATTTGCTGTATGGTTTCTCTTGCCTGTAAGGACCCAGACGGACACAAAGTAGGCACCAGAAGTGGAGTTCGGGCTACACAAATAAGCGCTGGAGAGAAGGGACCCCTCCCACCCTGTTGGGGGAATGTAAATGGTGCAGCCACTATGGAGAACAGCATGGAGGCTCCTTAAGAAACTAAAAGCAGAGCTACCGTGTGGCCCTGCGTTCCCACCCCTGGGCGTGTGTCTGCAGAAAAGCGTGGCCTCAGAAGGATGCACACACCCCTGTGTTCCCACCCCTGGGCGTGTGTCTGCAGAAAAGCGCGGCCTCAGAAGGATGCACACACCCCTGTGTTCCCACCCCTGGGCGTGTGTCTGCAGAAAAGCGCGGCCTCAGAAGGATGCA
>CM035302.1:34863343-34890326 GCA_020226075.1 Hydropotes inermis
CTAAGTCGCTTCAGTCACGTCCAACTCTTTGTGACCCTATGGGCCAGGCTCCTCTGTCCACAGAATTCTCCAGGCAAGAATACTGGAGTGGGTTGCCATGCCCTCCTCCAGGGGATCTTCCGGACCCTGGGATCAAACCTGAGTCTCATGTCTCCGGCATTGGCAAGTGGGTTCTTTACCACTAGCGCCACCTGGGCGGCCCTTTTCTTGTATGTACATACCTATTTAATTTATAAATTAGGTACAGTAAGAGATTAACAACTAATAATAAAGTAGAACAGTTATTATAGTGTGCTATACTAAAAGTTATGTGAATGTGGTCTCTCAAAATATCTTGCCTTACAAATTTAATGTCTTTTTCCATCTTAACTAAGCACTCATCATGGACCGTGGCCATAATGTTTAAAGCTTTTGATGCAACAGCAAAAATAGTACAACGTTCTTTTTCCTTCTTTAAAACATTGCAGATAGAAGCTTCATTCTTAACAGTAGATCTTAGCAACCCCAGCGTGTATTTTTTCTTTCCTTATGAAGAACTTTCATCTTTTCACTCAGAGGATGCACTTTCCGGCTTCTCTGTGGCAGAACAGTGGCCAGCATCAGTCCTCTGGCAGTTTGGGGCCATGAGCAAGTGTATCAGTCACTCCAACACCAGCCCTGTGATGCCTCAACCATCCATCTGACACCTGCAGGCTACCAAGTGCCTACTGGGCTGACATGCCGGACAAAGTGATGAATGACCACGTCCCGAGTGGGATGGAGAGAACAGATTCCACCTCGCTGCTCAGAAGGGACCCTTCAAGACGTATGAGTCACTTACTTCCAGCTTTTCCGTTTACTGTGTCTGCATCAAGGTTGGCTGTGGGGAACTGGCACCTTAAAAAGTGAACCGACGGATACAAGGCAGCACTGCATCTATACAGAGCAATGACAGAAACGACCGAGTTTAACTGCGAGAGTGTATATGGTTTATATAGGTTTATATGTGTTTATTCATCTCCTTGAACACTTATCAAATGCCTCTAATGAGCTGTACAGGGTGCCAAGGAAACTGTAAAGATGAATGAAATCACTTTTGTTAATATCTGTAGCGTAGAGAGCCTGAACACTCTTGCCACAATACGAACCCAAAAGGCTAGATAAAATGCTTTTAAAGTCCTTTAAAACGCCTTAAAGTCCTCGTACATGCACAGCTGCGTACACCAGTGAGGTCCAGGCGTGACCGGGCCCGTCCGTCCCCGCACTGGAGAGCCCCGTCGCTGCGCGGCCTGACGCTTCAGCCACCGGCGGGGAGCCCGAGACCCGCTTCGGGCGCCGTTGCGCAGCGGGGCGCAGGAGGCGGCCCGTTCGGCCGGAGCCGGGAGACGCTCCGCGGCCGCGAACGAGCAGAGGAGGGCCGCAGGAGGACACGGATGGAAGCACCGCACGGCGGCCTTGGTCCCTCGGGGGAAAATGAGAAAAATGCGCCTCTCGTGAGACCGCAGTGCTGCGCTGGCCTGGGCTGGGGCTCAAATGGACACTTCAGCACAGGGTGGACAGGAAAACGGTCGTAAAGCGTGTAAAGCGTTGTCGGATCGGGAGCAGCCTGGGAATATCAAAGGACCATCACAAGGCAAGCCCGGGGTCACGGAGGCTGCGTCCGAGTCTCAGACTCCGGGGAGAGGCCGTGTGAGGACGGAAGCTGAGGGGCGCCGGGGCCACCAGGAACTGGAGGAGGCGGGAAGGACCTGCCGGAGGCCTCGAGGCACCGTGGCCCCAGGACGCCCTGACTGTGGGCTTCAGGCTGCAGGGCTGTGAGGCGCATCAGCGTCCGATCCGTTAGGGCCCGAGTCTGCGGTTCTTCGTTACGGCCGCCCCAGGACACCCGCACATCAGGTAGCAGAACCGGGCTCCGACCCCGCCCGCCCTCCGAACCAGGAGCAGGAAGGCCGGAGTCTGCAGCGCTGCGGGACTGAGGCCGTGTGTCCCCTCCACGCTGACCGTTCTCCCCGCCTCGCCGCAGCTCCCCTCTGAGAAGCAGTGTGGGACCAAGGGCCCGCCGGCTCGCTTCTTACGGCGCCGAACGCAGTAACGCCAGTGGGTGAGTGACTGCTGACAGCAAGGCCCACGATTGGGCAGGAGCCATGAGATGAACAGGAGTATTTATGAGTCAAAGCTTGTAAAACTGTTTTATTTGCTTAAAAAAAGGAGAATCTGCAAGGAGCACAAGGTAGGTGCAAATGGTGATTTGCTGTGATTACCAACGCCCTTGACAGGGCAACCCCAGACGCTACAGGACCGCCAGGCCCCGCCAAAGGCAGTTTGCAAATCCAGATGTCTGTGGCAGAATCTGACTGCAAGAAACCAGGTTTTAACTCGAGAATGTGGTGTTTCCCAATCACAGCCCTGTGGAGAGGACTATGAAAGAACTCTGGGAAGGCCTCTATCAAGAGCTCCTATTTGAAAAGAGTGTGATGTGCTGGGCGATGATTATAATTCTGTGACACAAATTAGACCAGCCTTTGGTGTCTTTGAAATGTAGTGTCTTAATAAAGGTACATACAGGTTAAAAGATGCAGCTGTGAAATTACAGGATTTACATGAAATTATCACAAGACTTTGATGGAGTCCTGGTCCAATTCCAAAGAGGAAGTTTCCCATGAAGCTGTCTCCTTCTCTCCGAAAGGGCCTTGATCTCTGCCCAGCCACCTATGAATTCCACAATAGATAAGGTAACTAAAGGGACCGCAGAATGGGGGAGAAGTTGCGAAAGATAGAGGGAAAGCTCTAACATACCTCTAACTGGAGTTCCCGAAGGAGAGGAGCACTATTTAAAGACAAGCTAGTGGAGTCCTGAAGAGGTGTCAACCCTCCGGGTGAGGAATTGTCAGAAACCTCAGGGAGAATATGTGAATAATGACGGCATCCACACTTACAAATAAGGCAGACATCAAGCACCAAAGCAAAAGTTGTCCTGTCATAGACAAGTGCTTACCACGGTTTTGGAGCCCTGATCTTTGCATATGTCTTGTGTGAAAGTGAAAGTCGCTCAGTCGTGTCCGACTCTTTGCAACCCCATGGACTATACAGTCCATGGAATTCTCCAGGCCAGAATACTGGAGTGGGTAGCCTTTCCCTTCTCCAAGGGATCTTCCCAACCCAGGGATAGAACCCAGGTTTCCCGCATTGCAGGCGGATTCTTTACCAGCTGAGCCACCAGGGAGCCCAAGAATACTGGAGAGGGTAGCCTGTCCCTTCTTCGGGGGATCTTCTCACCAGGAATCAAACTGGGGTCTCCTACACTGCAGGCGGATTCTTTACCAACTGAGCTATGAGGGAAGGTATACGTCTTGTGTACCTTCCATGAATTCAGGGTTAGGGCTGCCTCTGTGATACCCAGGAAAACCCACAGGAGGTGAACTCTGAGGAGTGAGATGCTGCAGGGTCGAGGTCCTCAAGCCACGGTGATGACTAGCAGCTCTCAGACCTCGGGGTCAACATCACCCCTGCACAGAAGGCAGGATCCACGGTCCGCGCCACTGGGCAACACTGCCTCCGAGAAGGACGGATCACAGGGACCATGCGGAAGTCCTAGAGGACTGTTTGATGATGCGGAAGTTCTAGAGGACTGTTTGATGATGCGGAAGTCCTAGAGGACTGTTTGATGATGCGGAAGTTCTAGAGGACTGTTTGATGATGCGGAAGTCCTAGAGGACTGTTTGATGATGCGGAAGTCCTAGAGGACTGTTTGCATGATCTGCGATTTATCCAAAAGCGTGTTCTAGGCAGTCGTCTCCTGACAGGTCCAGCCGAGCGGAGCACATCCCCGAGCAGGGACACTCCTTGGTGAAATTCACTGGTCACCACGGAAGGAAAAACCATCCTGGATGCCATGGTTTGGCGCTGTCGGTGGGGAGCACCAAGTCCGGGGGGAGGAGCCTTGTTTCACAAGGCAGCTTCTGAGCTGCGAACCCGTCAAGACACACATTGGGAGATCTGGATAAAACCTGCACTTCGCTGGGCTTCTCCTGCTCTCAGCGAAGGAAATTTTAGAGATTCGTGTCCTTTCTCCGTCCAGGGCCCTCCAGTCAAAACCGTATTGGGTATCGAGAAACTCCAAGGAACCCCTAGGCCAAAGGTCCAAGAGCTTTTCCTCACAAAGGACCCAAGAGGCTTGTTTCTTTGACTCACTGAATCCTTCCCTCCCTCCCCCACATTTCCGGGGCACTTGCTCTGTGCTGGGCGCTCCGGCTGCACGGATACCCTAAGAGATGGTCCCCCACGAGCATTTCCTGAGTGCCTGCTCTGTGCCGGCGAGGCAGGAGGTGGCTGCGCCCCAGGGCTGGACAGCTGGTGTTTGTCAGGCGGAGTCCAGCTAGAGCCTTGTTCTCAACCAGTCACTCCGAGGACAGAGCTCGTGGCAGAGGCTGAGCTCTGCTGAAGTAGAGACAAGGTGGTCAAGAAGAGGTCAAGGAAGACTTCCCTGTCTGCACATGCACAGGGGGCCAAAAAGGGAGGGGCACCGCCACATAATATGTGTGGATGGGCACCCACAGGCCTCTGCAGTGGGATCCATCGTAGCAGAGAGTTGCGCAGGCATCTTGGGAAGGATCCTAGGACTGGTCAGGAGTGAAGCAAGCAACAAGATCATCGTCCAAAGGTAAACAAGACCCAGAAGGACTGTCCTGTATAAACATTTAAATCATCTCTTTACTGCGTCTCTCCTCATTAGAGAGGACGCCGTGCCCTGTCTCTCTGGGTGTGTGTCTCTGCCCTGCTTCCGACTTAAAGACACGAACTGCTTCTCCGTGTACTCTCCCACGGTTGTGCTGTGTCTCTAGTAGCAGACTTTTTACCTGCTTTTACAGGTTTTGCCTCCTTGAAACATTCCTACTTTCAAACTGGGCAAGAGTCAGGAACCGCTGCCTCTAGCTGCTAGCCCCTGGTGGTCTAGTAGGAAGGTGTCTGGGTTTTCATCCAGTTACTCAGGTCCAACTCCTGGGCAGGGAACTAAGATCTCTCTTTAGGACCACTCACCACTCTCCCTCCGAGATAACCGAGTGCTGGCCATCCACGCACACCCCAAGCGATGACAGCCAGCACAACGCAGGGGGATGACCTCTTCAGAGGGCAAGGTTGAACCACGGCCTCCCAGTGACCTTAGCTAAATGTAATTTAAGGAATCATTTACACAGAAACTAGAGGGGCTCTGTGTTACTTTATTAGCAGAGTGCAGAGACTGCTGTTTCTTGCTTTCCAGTGGAGAGCAGCAAACCCTGGAAACAGGACTCTCTGGAAAGGCGACAAAAGGGCGCTGGTTGGTTGTTGATGGCACTTGCTTTTTAGGCAAGAAAACTGTAGAAAGACAGATGGGGGAGGGAACAAGAGATGACCAATAGGAAATCAATGGCCTCGGGATGATGAGCTCAGCTATTCAAGCCATGTTCTAAATCCTCAATTTTCTTTTCTTTTCTTTTGAAAAATAGGCTATATATATATATATATATATATATATATATATATATATAAAACTAGATTAGCAAAATCATAAGCAAGAATTTAAGCCAAAAACTTCTATCAGGCATTGCCCAGTATATCCCAGGTCATCTGATTGCATCTGTTCTGGACCAATCCTTATCTTTACTAGATACAGGTAAGTGGCCACACATCCAACAACTGGACTGAGTTCTAAAAACACACGTAGAATCATGTCCATGACAGAAAGCATCTGCTTTATATGCTAAGGCCCAAGAAGTCAAGAAAGCATTATAAATGATCGTACAAGTCAGGTCCAGCATCCTGGCAAGATGTCTACTTCTGATGTTGTCTCCTCCTCATCCTGGTGTGAGCACTCTTCATAGACCAGTCCTGTGTAGGGACCTTTGGAAGTGGGAATTAGCCCAAGAGTCAGTTTCCTTTCCATTTCACCATGTTTGAGCTAGTTGAGACTACCTCCTTCCACCCAGGTTGGAGATGGGCCTTTAAATTGTGTCTTTTCCAGTACACATAATTTCCAGTTTTTGACTCTACTATGTTTAGATCTCATGAGGAGTTAGTGAGTTTTGCCCAGAACCACTCTACTTCATTCTCCTTAGGCAAAAACATTAAAACCGCCATTGATGACGTGTCAGGCAGGTTCACCGACTGTAACGAATATACCAGATGGTGGGGGAGGCGGTGTGTGGGTGGGTTCAATGGAAACTCTGTACCTTCAGCTCAACTTTGCTGTGAACATAAAACTGCTCTCACAAACACGTTGGTTCACTGCTCTGAGAACAAATACAATCACAGGTTCTTTCTTTTCCACTGTGTGAACTCCCACCTTCTCCGGGGGCCCCTGGGCATAGAGGGAAGCTTCCCGCTGCACTCTGAGAAGCAAGGCTAGAGAGGCAAGGGTGGGCCCCCCTCCCCCTCCCCAGGAGACAGCTCAGAGGACAAACGGGCTGTGAGTCACCGCACAGTGACATCAGACCCCTGCTCCTTCAGACACGGCTCCATCTCCAGCTGCAGAGCTGTGGTCACTTTCAGACTGAGATAGAAACAGGGACCGGGTGTGGGGATTTCTGAAGATATCTGTAGTGGGTATCACTCGGGCAGGTCTAGACTGTGTTTCAGTTTTCTTCACCACCCCTGGTTCCCAGACTATCAGATGCCCTTTCAAATTCTAGGAAACAAACTCTCCTCCCCTCCACCATTTTCTTTCTAGTTGATTTTCTTAAGCAGTAAACCTTGAACACGCTGTAGGATGAATGGCTGACAGCCCTGGAGAGCATTTTTGGCCCCTCCTAACGTTCCGAAAGTTTCCCTGGTGTCTCAGATGGTAAAGCATCTGCCTACAATGCCGGAGACCTGGGTTCAATCCCTGGATTGGGAAGATCCCCTGGAGAAGGAAATGGCAGCCCACTCCAGTATTCTTGCCTGGAAAATCCCATGGATGGAGTATCCTGGTAGGCTACAGTCCATGGGGTTGCAAAGAGTCAGACACGACTGAGCAACTTCACTTTTACTTTCAGTGTTCTGAAAATGTGTCCTCCATTGTGTTCCGTAAAGGCTTTCGATTTTCTGTCTCATTTTAAGCATGTTGGGAAGGACTCTAGCAAACAATATAAGAGTAACTTGGCTCAGAAAGAAATGCATCTGCCTACAATGCAGGAGATCCGGGTTTGATCCCTGGGTTCGGAAGATCTTCTGGAGAAGGAAATGACAACCCACTCCAGTATCCTTGCCTGGAAAATCCCATGGACAGAGAAACCTGGTAGGCTACAGTCTATGGGGTCGCAAAGAGTCGGACACGCCGGGGCGACTTTGCTTTCAGCTGTCGGAGGGTGCTGGGGCCTATGTCACTCAGCTCTGTGTTCGCATGATGCGGTCAGTCACCTCTGAGAGGTGATTGCGTCATGAGGGTAGGGCAGAAAACCTCACCGGGGCAGCTTCCCCACACCCGAAGAGTGGAGGAGGCGCCGGCCAAGAGCCCAGACGGCCCTGAGATCCTCCGGCTGACCTGGCTGGGAGAAGACACTGGCACAGTTGGCGACCGGCCGTGCCAGCTCCTCCCCCAGGCTTGCGCTCATCTGGCCTCAGGCCCCGGTTCCCTCTGTAAGGTTTAGAGCGTGTGCCCAGCGCCAGCGTCCTCCGCCCCTCCGGGCAGCGGCCTCTGCAACCCCAGCACCTCCAGCTGCTCTCAGGGTACACTTTCATGAGGGTGCAGCTTCGCCCTCCCAGAGAGAATCCAGGAAATGCCCTGCCGGCCCCATCATGTCCAAACTGAAGACCCGTCCCCACGGCAGGGCAAGGACCCTGTCTGAGGGAAGGCTGACCAGGAGGCTGGGAAGAATCTCCAGGCACACGGCACGGGGCTCTTGCTGGTGAGCCATGCTGTCTTTTTTGCCTCCACTGGACCATCTGTACCAGCCATGTGTTGTTCTGTAAGGGTCTCAGTTTATACCTGTCTCTCTCCTTAGATAGGAGATGCTTATAGAGTGGAGTAGACATGCATGTTAAAGGAGTTGATGTTTATGCTTCCTTAACTTCAGTTTGAAATAAATCACACACTTACACAAGGGCTGAAAAAACAATATAAATGCTTCAGCCTCCCAAATGCTACACAGCCACAGTACAATGACCACGATCAGGAAATCAATGTCAACACAACTTCCTTAAGTCCTTAAGAGCCACGGTTAAAAATCTGTCAGTTCTCCTACTAATGTCCTTTTTTTCTGGCTCAGAGTCATTTCAGTTCAGTTGAGTTCAGTCGCTCAGTCGTGTCAGACTCTGTGACCCCATGGGCTGCAGCACGCCAGGCCTCCCTGTCCATCACCAACTCCCGGAGTTTACTCAAACTCATGTCCATCGAGTCGGTGATGCCATCCAGCTATCTCATCCTCTGTTGTCCCCTTCTCCTCCTGCCGCCAATCCCTCCCAGCATCAGGGTCTTTTCCAATGAGTCAAATCTTCATGTGAGGTGGCCAAAGTATTGGAGTTTCAGCTTCAGCATCAGTCCTTCCAATGAACACCCAGGACTGATCTCCTTTAGGATGGACTGGTTGGATCTCCTCGCAGTCCAAGGGACTCTCACGAGTCTTCTCCAACACCACAGTTCAAAAGCATCAATTCTTCGGTGCTCAGCTTTCTTCACAGTCCAACTCTCACATCCATACATGACCACTGGAAAAACCATAACCTTGACTAGACAGACCTTTGTTGGCAAAGTAATGTCTCTGCTTTTTAATATGCTGTCTAGGTTGGTCATAACTTTCCTTCCAAGGAGCAAGCGTCTTTTAATTTCATGGCTCCATACATGACTACTGGAAAAACCATAGCTTTGACTAGTAAGAATCACTTTCTATTACCTTTATTTGTCAAACCTTCATATAAGAGACTGTGTGCTGCACCTGCTTCTAAGTCAGACTCTTTCCACACATCTCTTCTCATCTTTACAATCTCATTAGTTTGGCTTCTGTTCGGGTCAACACTTGACTGATGGCCAGGATGAGGCTCAGAGAAGTTAATACACTTAGAGGTCACACAGCAATCAACTGCAGCGTTAATGTTTGAAGCAGTTATGTGCTTCTCAGGAGCATGAACTCCTCACCTTATGCATCCACACAGCTGGGCGGCTGGATCTCCATCCTACCGTCTGACCACCCCATCCTGCCTGCCTTCGAGTCCTTCTCTTGCCCCAGGAGGTAACACGTGAATATACTTCAGAGCACACAAGACCATGACAAACATACAGCAGGACTTCATAAAGGATCTCTGAGTGCAGCTGAACCTTACAGGTATTTTTTTTTAACTTAAATAGAGTTTGGAACTATAGAAAACTTGATACCATGCTCGAGCTTCTAGCTTCAAAAATTGTGCTTAAGTGGACTCTTAACCTGTTGCTCAGCACAGTCATCTGGTCCTTTGCCGACTCACTGACTGGTTTTGGTTCAAAGTTGACAAGAAAGATCCTTTGTTTGTGGCCTGAGTTTCCTTGGAGCAGCCCAACTGATGTATGCACGGCCCCGGTCAGCCTTGCGGCCACTTTTTGGTCTTCTTGACTTGTACTTCAGGGACTAACACTAGGTCTACAGCACCTCCTCAGTACAGAAGTTTCAAAGAATTCTCCGAGAATAAAATATGGCTGGACTAAGAACTGGTTTGATGCAGCAGCTGATTTACGAACTATGTACCGACCATGTCTGCCACTGGAGATCTGTCTTTGGAGGAATATCACGTCTCTCTCTCTGGGACACGGTCAACCTGTTTTACAGCAATTTGGGTGAAGCCAGAAAAGACATGCTTATCCAATCTGCGGATGACAGACTTATGAGATGTAGCTAACAAGATAAATGACAGACTTGAACTACAGAGGCCCCGACAGGCTAGAACACTTGACTAAAACCACAAGATGAAATTAAACAGAGATATGTGTCAAGGCCTGCATTTAGGAGCCAAAAATCAATTGCACAAGTACCGGATGGGGAAAACCTGGATTTATAGCCATTCGTGTGGAAAAGACGCAGGAAGAGTTTCAATCGACCACAGACTCGACTTGGAGCCAAGAGCAGACCTGGCTACTGTGAAAGGGACCCCCTGAATCACATCCACAGAGGAAGCATTAACAGAAGAAAACAGGGAATGGCGCCCTGGCTTGGGCTGACCATGCAACATTGGGAGGATGATGGGCAATCTGGAGGGCCGCATTTTCGGATGGAAACACTAGAAAACACTTGTATGTGGCTGTTCCAGACCCTGAGGTGTCCTAGAACCAACATCGTAAGATGGAGAAGCCCTTCAGCAGGTCCTCGTCGGCCAGATGAGTGGCTCTAGGCCTGGCTGAGTATCAGAAATACCAGGGGAGCTCTCAGGGGAATCGGATACAGGTTTGTGTAGAACCATGACATCTGAGTTTTTCAAAGATCTCCAGGAGTTTCTGATAAACAGCCAGGACTTCAAGCCACTGGCCTAAGGAAGAGTCTGAATTTCGTAGCTTGGGTTTCAGAGGAGTGGAGGTTTACCTCGAGAGCACCCTCCCACCAAATTTCCACTCTCCACTTGTTGTGCTTTGAACTGTGGCCCCGCAGAACTCATGGTGGAGTCCTCCCCCCAGTTCCCATGGATGAACATGGCTTCATCTGGAAATGCAGTCTCTGCAGAGGTGAGCATGTTAAAATGAGGTCATACTCCCCTGGGGCCAGCCCAGTGTGACACAGTGGGCGTCCTTGGAGCAGGAGAAGACGGAGACACAGAGACACAGAGGGGAGGCGGCCCCATGAAGACGGAGGCGGGGAGCACGAGACTGCTGCGGGCCCACTGCGAGAGGGAGGGGCCGGGCTCTGCCCAACCTCACCTTCAGGCCTCTGGCCTCCAGGCGGTGAGACAGTAGATTTCTGTTGTTCAAGTCGCCCAGCTTGTGGCATGTCATTACAGCGGCCCAGGGAACTGAGACACCCTTCACAGGGGCCTCACTACATGACAGCAAGCTCCTCCCGGGCCCTGCACGTGTCCTGCCAGCCCTGCCTGCCGTTGCCCACAAGGTCTCCCAGCCACCCCACCCCACGTGGCTGAGTCCTAAGTGACCCTCCACACTCTGCTCCCATGCGCTTCTTCCAGGAAACCACACAGACACCGCTGGCCAGACCCCCACAGCAGCACCTCATCTTGCATCTGGGGTCTCTGCTGCAGCATGCGTGCCATGTCCCAGCTGACACAGGACCATCCCTGTGGTCCCCGCCGAGCCGTAAGATGCAGAGGACGGCCTCTGTGACTGTCGTTTCAGTAACCAAAGCACCCAGCACTGATTTCCATGTAAGACACACACAGCAAATATCTGTGAGAAGCCCAGAAGCACATGAGGATGTGTTCAGGAAAAGACACCTAACAGCTCCCTCGAGATGTTTAACCATCAATGGACAGTGGTGTGGGGCTTTTCAGGGGCTGCCAGTGGTAAAGAACCCTCCTGCCAATCCAGAAGACGTAAGAGACACGAGTTCGATCCCTGGGTCAGGAAGATCCGCTGGAGGAGGAAATGGCAACCCCCTCCAGTATTTTTTAGAAAGGGAAATGGCAACCCACTCCAGTATCCTTAACTGGAGAATTCCACGAACAGAGGAGCCCGGCAGGCTACAGTATACAGGGCCACTAAGAGTCGGACACGACTGAGTGACTTTCACTCATTCCAGTATTCTTGCCTGGAGAATCCCCTGGACAAGGAGACCGGTGGGCCACAGTCCATAGGGTCACAAAGAGCTGGACAAAACTGAAGTGACTTAGGAGGCACAGACAACAATACGGGCATCTGTGTGTGTGTGTGTGTGTGTGTGTGTGTGTGTGGTTCTAGAAGCAAAAGGGATGTCCTCACATCTCAGGGTGTCCAAGAATCAAAGCAACTGCCCAGAGAAAGGACGGACCCTCAGGTTTGGAAGTTTGAGGCAAAGGCAGTTGCTGTTCGGGCAGGGCTTCTGGCAGCTGGATTTATAAGCTGAAGTTCTGAGGACAGTTCCAGAGCGTGACGTACTTTTGGGAGACATCTGGGTATCGACAGGACTTGAGCCTGGGTGAAGCCACTAGGGAGACAGGTCCGGCCGACGAGAGGAAAGAGATGAGCCATGAGGACACGGCCGTCCAGCGCCGGGGGCGGGAAAGCCGAGGAGCCGGTGGAGGAGGAGGCCAGGAGGGGAGCGCGGTCGGCTGGGAGGGCTGCACCCAGCACGCCCTCCCTTCTGAGGCTCCTCTCCGAGTCATCCGACCCAGAGCTGCCCCGGCCCCCACGGCCTCTGCCCCCCAGCAGTGGGCAGCCCCGGCGCATCACTGCTCCGCTGGTCTGTGTAGGCTGCCAGCAGCATCCTCACGCATGCCTCCCAGGTCACACACTCCAGCACCAGACCAGTCTGCGCCTTGAGTGCAGGCGTGCTGGCTAACTTTGGAGCTAGCTCTCAGCTATTGGGATTCAGGTGGCTCAGTGGTAAAGAACCTGCCTGCAATGCAGGAGTTGCGGGTTCGGACCCTGGGTCAGGACGATCCCCTGGAGAAGGGAATGGCAACCCACTCCAGTAATCCTGCCTGGGAAATTCCACGGACAGAGGGGCCTGGCGGGCTACAGTCCCTGAGGTCATGAGGAGTCAGATACACCACAGCAACTAAACAACTGCTGAAAAATACTTTCAATAGTAACTTGAAGAAAAGCCTTTGAGGTCATGATGCTCTCCCACATTTTGACTAGAGATGACATTGAATGATGATCAGACCCAATAAACTAATACCAGTCTAATTCTCACTTGTTTATTAATTCATTCTACAAAGATCGAGACCCGCTGTGAACCAGCAGATATAATATGTGCTGGGGATAAACAGTAGTGAACAGAAACAGGTCCCATGCCTGCCCTCCACCAGCTTCCAGTCAAGTGAATAGAGAAACGTTTATAAACATAGAAAAATACCTCTTTAGTTACAAAATTTGACATGTGCTATGAAGAAAATGCCAAAGAATGTCCAAACTACTGCACAACTGCAGTCATTTCACATGCTAGCAAAGTACTGCTCAAAATCCTCCATGCCAGGCTTTAATAGTATGTGAATCGAGAACTTCCCAGATGTACAAGTTGGATTTAGAAAGGGCAGAGGAACCAGAGATCAATTGCCAACATTCATTGGATCACAGAAAAAGCAAGAGATTTCAAAAAAAAAAATCTACTTCTGCTTTACTGACCATGCTAAAGCCTTTGATTTTGTGGATCACAACAAACTGTGGAAAATTCTTCAAGAGATGGGAATACCAGACCACCTGACCTGCCTCCTGTGAAACCTGTATGCAGGTCAAGCTGCAACAGTTAGAACCAGACATGGAACAATGGACTGGTTCCAAACTGGGAAAGGAGTACGTCAAGGCTGTATGTTGTCACCCTGCTTATTTAACTTATATGCAGAGTACATCATGTGAAATGCCAGGCTAGATGAAGCACAAGCTGGAATCAAGATTGCAGGAAGAAATATCAATAATCTCATACACAGATGACACCACCCTCGTGACAGAAAGCAAAGAGGAACTAAAGAGCCTCTTGATGAGGGTGGAAGAGGAGAGTGAAAAAGCTGGCTTAAAAATCAACATTCAGAAAACTAAGATCATGGCATCCAGTCCCATCACTTCATGGCAAACAGATGGGGAAAAAATGGAGACAGCTACAGACTTTATTATCTTGATTGGGCTCCAAAATCACTGCAGATGGTGACTGCAGCCACGAAATTAAAATATGCTTGATCCTTGGAAGAAAAGATATCACAAACCTGGACAGTGTATTAAAAAGCAGAGACATTACTTTGCTGACAAAGGTCCCTCTAGTCAAAGCTATGGTTTTTCCAATAGTCAGTATGGATGTGAGAGTTGGACCATAAAGAAAGCTGAGCATCAAAAGAACTGATGTTTTTAAACTGTGGTGTTAGAGAAGGCTCTTAAGAGTCATTTGGACTACAAAGAGATCAAACTATTCCATTCTAAAGGAAATCAATCCTGAATATTCATTGGATGCTGAAACTGAAGCTCCAGTATTTTGGCCACCTGATGCGAAGAGCGAATCATTAGAAAAGACCCTGATGGTGGGAAAGATTGAAGGCAGGAGGAGACGGGGACGACAGAGATGGTTGGATAGCATCACCAACTCGATGGACATGAGCTTGAGCAAGCTCCAGGAGATAGTGAGGGAGAGACAGGGAAGCCTGGCGTGCTGCAATCCATGGGGGTCACAAAGCATTGGTCACGACTGAGCATCTGAATGACAACATGCAGAAAAAGCACAGGGCATGTTGAGGGACATGATTAACACTGAGTCCTTCCCTAAGACGTGCCACTTCATCGGGGACCTAGAGGAGGGTGCCACTGCACGTCTGCCAGGCCGTGTGGCTCACTCCGAGGTCTCCGGGAGGTCAATCCACTGGCTGAGTTTAGGACTTTGTGACAGAATCAACAGCAGCCACCTCCTTGGTGTAAAAATAGCATCTCCCTCTGCTGACGGAGTCAGGTTGCTCAGCAACCTGGTTTTTTCCTGTTTCTTTCTGAATCTCTTAGTACACTAATTTTTCATTGGCCCTTTGGGTAATTAGTGTGGGAGGGCTGATTGGCCAGAACAATCTGATAAGTCATGCTGGCCAGAGTGAGGGGGATGTGATGCTATGAGGGAAGGAGCAGGACTCCTAAGGCCCTGCGGATGCTGACCTCTTGGGCCGATTCTGGGGCTTCACCACCCCAGCCTCAGGCTGCAAGGAACCATGGGGAGGTTTTCAGAGACACCTGGGGGTCTTTCCTGTTAATCCTCACCAGTAAAGACATCAAATGAGTGGGCATGGAGTCACTTCTCTCTCCTGCATGCACACACACATCTATCAGGAAAGGACAAGAGATTGAAGCGGAAGACCTTCCAAGCCCACTGAGCATTGATCAGTAACAGAAAGACAGGACAAACTGGGGACACAGTTGAATCCTCCTTCCAAACTCCATTCTCAAGGCCAAACTCAATCGTTGATCTGCAAAGTATAACTGCAGTGTTTCACCTGTCTTCAGCACTTTTCACACATAGCACAATGAATATTACATGGATTAAGTATTTGATATCACCCAGACTAACCAGAATACTGGCAATGGGATCTGATTGAAGTCCTGAACAAGCTAATGACTAAAGCCAGGCCTGGGGCCACACTCGCTTGGTAGAGAGATTATGTCTCAGGTCACTGTCACTGGACGTGGTTGATAACAGAGTGGGAAGCCCAGGGTGTGTGAGATCTAGAGTGTTAAGGCCCATTGTGGCCCACGCCTGCACATGTACTGAACTGTCAGCCTAACTGTCGACGGGCAGGTTTTGGTGATTCACAAGGAAAATGTTCACCCAGTTGGAAGCACCTTCTCTATAGGGGTGGGGCCCTATTTTCATTTTCGGTCACATCTCCAGCACCCAGCCAAGTACCCAGCATGACGCTGATGCCCCCCACTAGACAGATGAACTGTTGCACAGAGGGACCACCACACCAAGCAGCAAAGGACGGGCTTTATTTCCTGTTATTCTTGACTCCACACCAGTAATCTCTTCCAATTCACTTTGCAAAGCAAGTCGTCTGAAATATAACTAATGACGTCATTCTCCTGTTTTAAGACACCAGTGGCTCGAGGGCACACAGAGTGAAGCCCAAGGTCCTCAGCAAAGCTGTGGGCTGCACGGCCAACCTCCGCCCGCTGCAGCCCTGCCCTCGCCTCAACGCTGCCTCACCCTCCTCAACACAGAACGGCCCAGCACTCCCACACTCATCTGTGCAGCCATGTCTTGATTTCAGCTCCTTTTTTCCTGTGCTTGGAATGGCCTCCTGACTGTCTCAACTGTTCCTTTAAGACTCCATCTAGAAACCACCTCTGGTGGGGCCTCCCCTTTCTGCCCCTGGGGTATGCTCAGGCCTTCTACTCAGCCTGAGAAATCATCAGAGGGCATTCAGATAACCAACTGCTCTTGCTACTTCTCGGTCACATGGTGTGACTCCCAAGTGGACATGTTTTTCTTGTTTCCTTTGTTCCCATGACCAAACACAGTCCTGTCACATAAAACTGTACAAAGGTATTAGCTGATCTGATATTCACTGTTGGGAAGTCTGAGTTTCGGGGGATTTGCATACATTCCGTTGTTAAAGTTCCTTTACCAACACTCTCAGTCTGTTATTAACATTCGATCCTTTTTCTTCTTACATCATTTGTGTGAGATGTAGGATACAGTGATCAGTATTTCTTTTCAGATTGAATAAAACAAAGACAAGTCTTTTTTTTTTCCCAATAGCAGCACTGGCTGCATATGCAGGTTACAACTTCTGTCTCATAAGCTCATGGTCTTTCCAGATCTCTGTTCAGGGAGCCCACCTCATCTCATCACGAGTCTCTCCCTCTGACTGCGCCCTGACTTCTCTCAGAGAGCAGTAAGACACATGGCAGCATTTGAATCTGAGCTTCGGTGGTTGAATGTATATGATGCTGACATAGGTAAGAAGTAAAACAGCTCCTGGGAAATGAATCATTTTCTTTGCTCTGTGCTTCTGGCTTCCAAGTCTCAAAGCACCAGTTAACTAATTGACTTTTATCAATCCTGACTGGGGGGGTCGGGGGGGTTGGCATCATATGCATGGATCATTCCACCCTGAAGTAGGTTCTTTTCCTTGCACTTTGCTTGCTGTCATGGACTCACATCGCACCCTCACAGACATGGCTTTTTGCAGTGGCCCATGTTCCGTCAGACACGATTACTTGTGAGCGAGCCGACTACAAAACCACTTGAATTTGTGATCTCCATCCACAGAAGAGAGTTCTACAAAGCTTCCCACGAGGGATGATACTTTCCAGCCTTGCTTGGCATCCAAAGGTGGCCTCACAGCAGGCCCTGGCCAGTGGAACATCGGTGGAAGCACCAGGTGTCCTTCCTGGACCAAAACGTACAAACATACAAGTGTGCCTTCTCCACACTTTCTCGTTCCACGATCTGAGTGCAGACATATGCGTCCCTGGGAAGCAGGCTGGGATGAAAGGGGGCCTGGGTCCCTGAATCTCTCACTGCGGGAAACCTGCCTGGGTCAGGAACCCACTGTGCTATGAGCCAGAAATAAAATTATACTGTATTTGAGCCTTTTTGGTGGCTTCTTACAGCATCAAGCTCACTAGTACCCTATGGAATTGAGAATGGCACAAACATAGGTCATTTTGGCACTGTTTCCTCATGCCCTATATTTAATTCATTACCAAGTCCTGTTGTTTTACTTCCCAAGGAAAACTGAGATAGGGTGAAGGAGAATCATAGGCTGTTAATAACTTAGGAGGGGTCCAGTTTTTATAGAATTTTATAACTAGGAAGGTAGAGGTTTGAATATTCATTCTTGTGCATGGGGATCCCATTGGAGAATGTTAATCAATAGAGTTTTCAGGTGGTTCCCATTTCTAAAAAATGTCTCTGACTGCTCTGACTACAGTGCAGCAGGCCAAGAGAAGAGGACAGAAACCAGACGGAAGGCTACTTCAGACAGAAGTTGGACAAGGCTTCAAGTAGTGGAAATGGGGAGAAGCAGATGAGTTTGAGACTGATTCTGAGATTTCTTTAAGGTTTGACGGTCATATGTAAAGGAAAAAGGGAGATCAAAAATGGCTGCTAGCTTTGGTTGGAGGTTCACACCATTTCCTGAGATGCAAAAGTGGGGAAGAGAAAAAAAGAAACCGAAGTGCAAAGCAAGAATTCTCCCTTGGACATGTTAAGTGTAAGATTTCAATTAGACATCCACATGGAGAGGCCCCAGAAAACTTTGCATGTCAGAGACTGGTGCTCACTGAAAAGATGAAAAGTGGAGGTAAAAATCTGAACATTACTTTCATAAAGAGTAATATTTAAAACCATCATTTTGGATAAGATCATTTGGGGAAAAAGTGTATATACAGAAAAGGGCTTGGTGCTCCAACACGTAGCAAAGAGAGAAGACAGAGAACAGCAGCCAGGAAATAGGAGGGGAGACATCACAGGAGCCGAGGGATGAACACATGTCACGGAAGAAGTGGTGGTCAGTGGTGTGAAACTAACTAACTAACAAGCGGCTCAGACGGTAAAGAAGCTGCCTGCAATTTGGGAGACTCGGGTTTGATCCCTGCATCATGAAGATCCCCTGGACAAGGAACTGGCAACCCACTCCAGTACGCTTGTCTGGAGAATTCCATGGACAGAGGAGCCTGGCGGGCTACAGTACGTGGGGTCGCAGAGTTGGACACAATAAAGCCACTAACGGAAGTTCCTGTTAGGCTTTGGGACAACAGGAGGAACCCGCAGAAGGTCAACTTTCCCAAAAGTTTCATCTTAACAAGAGGAAGAAGCCTCTTATTTCAACAAATACCTGGAAGAGGGGGAACAAAACCAGGTGAAAGCTAAGACGAGCTTTGCAGCCGCCCACAATCTACAAGAAAGTTTGGGGGACATGACAGGGGAAATGGGCTGTAGCTGTTAACGGGAGGTTCTGTTCATGTGGAGGCTGTTCTGCAGCAGGACTTGAAAACCTGGGTAAAGTTGTGGTGTTTGGCTTCGTCTTTCTCAGGTGGAGCATTTGACAGGCATCTACAAGGCTCTCCCTGAACCCCAGAGAGCAGAGACTAACAAGTGACTGTTAGCAACAGCCCCACAGCTTGGGCTAAAAAATGGGAGGGGAAAAGGTAGATTCTCCACCTGCAGCAGATGAAAAAACCAGGAGGTACTGCTTTCTGAGCAGACGTCAAAGACAGCAGCCAGGAAAAGAGCAATGATCATAAGGACAGCAGAGTGCTTAATTTTGCTTGGGAGTAGCTTATTACAAACGTGGATTCCATTGCCAGCTGGGGTGCAAGAACCCTTAAGAACAGGCAAGGGGAATTAGGAAGAATTGACACACGGCCTGCACATGATAAACGGACAGAAAATTCCAGTGAAACCTGGAGGCTCTGCCAATGCAAGTTACACACTTGTTAGCCGATAGTGGGGTTTTAGATGTCATGAAAGGCACTCTGCCTAAAGGTGGGCAGACGATGCTATCAGAGAACATGGGTACTCTGGCATCATAGTCCATTGACAGGAGTTGGCTTTGAATTGAGCCATCAATTCAAATGGCTTTGAATTTGAAAACCCGGTAGAGTTTGATAAATTGTATGCTTCTAACGTCAACTTGGAGGAGCTGAGGTGGCTCAGATGATAAAAAAATCTGCCTGTAATGCAGGACATCTGAGTTTGAACTCTGAGTCAGAAAGATCCCCTGGCAAAGGGAATGACCACCCACTCCAGTACTTTTGCCCAGAGAATTGAACACAGAGGAGCCTGGCGGGCTATCGTCCACAGGGTTGCAGAGAGTCAGACACGACTGGGAGAATAACACTTTCACTGGAGGAGCTGAACCACAGTGCTACTCTCTTCTCTCTTCTGATTCTCTATCGCCTTCCTCTACATACATACATACATACACATGTCATCTGCTGTAATCCGCAACTGGTGACAACAGAGCAGGTGTAAACTGCAGAAAAGTTACCAGGTCCTGCAAACTGCACTTCCTTAGGAACACAGCTGTTTGGATTGTAAGCTGACCAAGTACAGGGAGCAGGGATTTAGGGTTGTGTTTCCCAGGCAGTCACCCTGCTTATTTAACTTATATGCAGAGTTCACCATGAGAAACGCTGGGCTGGATGAAGCACAAGCTGGAATCAAGATTGCTGGGAGAAATATCAATAACCTCAGATATGCAGATGACACCACCCTTATGGTGAAAAGCAATGAAGAAATAAAGAGCCTCTTGATGAAAGTGAAAGAGAGTGAAAAAGTTGGCTTAAAACTCAACATTCAGAAAGCTAAGATCATGGCATCTGCTCCCATCACTTCATGGCAAATAGATGGGGAAACAGTGGAAACAGTGGCTGACTTTATCTTGGGGGGCTCCAAAATCACTGCAGATGGTGACTGCAGCCATGAAATTAAAAGATGCTTGCTCCTTGGAAGAAAAGTTATGACCAACCTAGACAGCATATTAAAAAGTAGAGACATTACTTTGCTAACAAAGGTCTGTCTAGTCAAGGCTATGGTTTTTCCAGTGATCATGTACAGATGTGAGTGCTGGACTATAAAGAAAGCCGAGCACCAAAGAATTGATGCTTTTGAACTGTGGTGTTGGAAAAGACTCTTGAGAGTCCCTTGGACTGCAAGGAGATCCAACCAGTCAATCCTAAAGGAGATCAGTCCTGTATATTCATTGGAAGGACTGATGCTGAAGCTGAAACTCCAATACGTTGGCCACCTGATAGGAAGAACTGACTCATCTGAAAAGACCCCGATGCTGGGAAAGATTGAAGGTAGGAGGAGCAGAGTAGGACAGAGGAGGAGATGGTTGGATGGCATCACTGACTAAATGGACATGAGTTTGAGTAAGCTCCGAGAGTTGGTGATGGACAGGGAGGCCTGGCATGCTGCAGTCCATGGGGTTGTAAACAGTCACACATGACTGAGGGACTGAACTGAACTTCCCAGGGAGAAATATGGGTCTGGAAAAAGCTGCTTCTCTATCTTGATACAAAGCTTTATCTTGATAATTCACTGGAGTGTCAAGAAAATGGAACACAGAAATCTCATAGTTGGCTCAACCCAGTTTGGAAGCAGTTGAAGGATCCCCATCTGTTCCAGAGGAAATGAATTTTGTTGCAGGTTCTGAAGAAGACCCTGACTTTATCACAAGGTACTCCTACCAGGGCTCCCTGGTCAGGACCAGCCAGTGAGGGAAAAAGGAGAGGAGGAAATATGTTTTTCAGTCATGGCAGGATTTTAATTACTCCATGAATAGGTCTTGACCTGATGACAGGAGGCAGCTGGATGAGAAATTTTCCGAAGTTGTAATACATTTTTACAATCGTTCACCTGATCAGCTGCTGTCTGCTTGGCAAGGGCACCATCCCTTCAGGCAAATAGGAAATAAAATAGAAAATAGCTTCAGGATAAAATTAACCAAAGCAGTGGTCTAATACTTTACAGAGGTGTCTACAGAGGTGTCAAGAGCAACGTTAAAAAGGCATTTGTAACCGGCCACCTACTTGGTTCCTGGCGGAAGATGGTGCAAACAGACTGGAGAAGGCCACCAGTTTGCTCCTCTGGGCCTGCAGGAGGCTCCCAAGGCCCGGGCTCCATCCTGAAGGATGAAATCCACCCAGGAGGGACTCTCCTGATACCCGAAGGCCCAGCTTGAGAAGGCCAGCCAATCCCACAACTGCCCACAGCGAGGCCCATAAACCTCGGGGCGTTAACAGGTAAAGAGGCCAAAGGCGGACCCTGATGTCTTGTCCCACCCAGCATTTTCAGGGGATGCTCCACCTGCTCCAGGAAGTGCGAGTAGGTGGAGGTGGTGGTTGTTGGGGCAGAGGGGGCCCTCTGCTAGCAGGACCCCCAGTCCCGCCTCTGAGAGGCCTCCCCGTGACACCCCCTCCCCCACTCTCTGCTGCTGGACACTGAGGTGAAACGCCTACTTGGGGGCCCCCAGCATCCTCCTGGGGTTCCAGCCAGCCCCAGCAGGAGTCAGGACAGGAGGCTTCCCAGCTCCTCTCACCCCAGGACTTTTGTAAGAGCCTGTCCCCTGTGACGGCTCTTGGTACCCCAGGGCTGAGGTCTGGGCACCCCCTCAGGGAAGAGCCCCAGCCTCTCTAAGCTGCACATTGTAGCATCCACAGCTCGGGGGGACAGGGGGCGGTCAGATCATTCATGACTGCGACGGGAGCCCGCCCACAGGCAGCTGGAAGTCGGCCACGGTCACAGCAGCGGTAAAGGTCACTGGAACTCTGCTCCTGCCCTCTCCCGGGTAACTTTTTCAAGCGGAAGTCCAGCTGATTCACAGCGCTGTGCTCCTTTCCGGTGTAGAGCAGAGTGCTTCAGTTATTCATAAACACGCATTTATTCTTTTTTTCAGATTCTCTTCCATTCCAGGTTCTTGCAAGATACTGAGTTCCCTGTCCTGTACTGGGTCCATCTGAACGAGCCCCAGGTAGCCCCCACTCCTGAAGGATTCCCCTGCCGACACCAGCCGCCCGGATGCCGTGCTGTGTGAGGGCTTCTCACTGCGGCTCCTCAGCCGGTTCCCCACCCCCCACCGCCCCACCATCCTCCCCACCTCAGTCTCGGGGGCCACCCCTTGCCCCGTGGCTCCCCCACGGGGGGACTCCTCTGTCCATCTCTGGTCTCATTCCTCTCCTCAGCACCCCAGCCACCACCCGTGAAGCCCATTAATAACTCCCCGGACATAAACCCGGAATCTGGGCTATAAAATAAAGTCTAAGCTTTTTCTTCTTCCTTTGCTCTCAGTCTTGCTTCCCTTCAGCGTGGGCACAGGCCTCACGCCCAGCCCAGGACTCCAAGGTTCAAGATGGCGGCTGGCGGTGCGCAGAGAGGCTGCGCAGTGGACCTGGGCGGAGCAGCCCCGCCCGAAGCTCCGCCCCCTCCATAACCCCGCCCACCTGGCCGGTGTCGCGTGGTGGGCACCGCTCAACGGACCCCAGTGGAGGGCTTTGCTCTCCCTTCTACCAGGACCCCCTGCTCCAGACCGCATGCGCTCCTGTCATGCCTCCTCCACTGCGGTCACCCCTGCCCCCGTCTCTTCCTGCCGCCTCCCCAACACCAGAGCTCAAAAGCCGCTTCGCTTTCCTGTCTCCACCCCGCCCTGCCCCAGGGCTTCAAAGAGCACCAGTGCCAGTGACTCCACGCTTAATTTTCAGCCAGAACCCCCGGGCAGAGGTCCCACTGCAAGCCCAGCTGTGCTCACACCTGCAGCCCCCGGCACGCCTTTCTCCAGGCTTCCCATTTCGTAAAAAGGAGATTCTTGCTCCTAGTTGCCCAGGACTTCAGTCCCGGAGTCCTCCTGACCCGCCCTGCCCCCCACACCTCACCAGTCCCCTGCACACCACCGTGTCCAGCGCCAGACCACCACCCCCTCACCATGCCCACTGCGCTCTGATGGAGGCCCAGCTCCAAGGTGGGGGGCTCAGCCTTCCAGGAGCCCCGAGCTCATCTCTGATGATTCTCCCCTCACTGCCTCCTCTTCGAAGGGTTCTTTGGCTACCGGTCCACACGGTTTGCTCCCACTAGACTTGGTTTTGAACGTTTGTCCCCCCATACCCCTCCAAACACACACACTTCCTACCTCCTTTCCCGGTTTAATTTTTTTTTTTTTTGGTATTGATTGCTGTTTTAAAAATGCACCTGTCTTGTTTATTTTCTCTTTTCTCCACTAGAATGTAAGCCCTGGACAGGGATTTTACTCTAGTGTTCTCTTTCTGTGTCCCTAGTACCTGAAATAGTGTTTGGCATGAGCTAGATGCTCCGTAAACACATGTTGAGTGAAAGATGTGATGTGATGTGAAATGACTGGATGTGACGTGTTGTGATGTGATAGACAACCCCATCCCGTGTTGGAAGATGAGAGACAAAAGTGACCAGGGGTGGGCAGTACTCAAGGACATGCTGAACCTTCAAGGAATAGGATGTTGGTGAGGAGATGATCTACTTGGGCAGAAGACTTGGGAAGTCAGAGATGGTGCCCCAGAGCTGAACGGGGGAACAATATGTTCACATTCAGACTCTCCCTGACGGACAGACGGGAATGTTTTGACTGCTCATCAGACAGTCAAACGGCATCTAAATAAACTGCTGACAAATTCGCTAAGTACAGTGCTTTCTGCTTGGAAGATTCACAAAGCAACTGACATATACACTGTCTACCAGTTTAAAAGCAATACTGCCAGAATTAAATCTATATTTGAAATTTTCTTTTAATAACATCTTAGGTTTTTTTTTTAAAGTCTAATTTGGTTCTTCAAAAGAGATGAAGATTTAGTTCCTAGTGAAAATGAATTTACTTCCTCAATTTCTTTATTCCCATATACTAGAAGATCCTATAACTACACTGGAGTCAAAAATTACAAAAAATAAGTTCCAAATTTTGCACATACAACCTAACAAGTATCAAGAGTATTACATTTTGCAAAGCCAAAAAAAAGAATGTAGATTTGGGGATCAGGAAGCTTGGATCTGAATTGCTTATCAGACATCTTAGCTATTCTCAGCCTCAGTTTCATCACCTAAAAAATGGGAATCCTGATATGCACCTAGCAGAGCTACTGTAAGGACCAGAACCTGTGTGATCACAGGAACTAGCAGAGTGCCCTGCATATAGCACATACTCCAGGGTGGAGCTAACGGCCAATTACCAAAAAATAAAACAGCCTATCTACTTGATGTTAATAAAGGATTTTTAACAATTGTGATGTGATCACAACTAGAAAATTCTCATAACTCTAAAACCCCCAACCATGAACAAAAGCCATCAGCAAATCCTTCTTCCAAAACAATGCTTTTTATTCAAATGTCAACTTTTTAAAGGAGAAGATAACAGTGCACATATTCCATTATTTCCTGAACACTTTCACAAACTACAGGGCTCCTAAAATGGCATGCAAAGACCTTGTTACATAATTCTGAGTTTCTCAGAATTACATAATTTTTCTCTTAACTGAAAAGGACTTTAGAACCATAGAATTTCCCTAAAAATAAAATGACTTTATTCCACAGACAAGGACTTGAAGACCAGCTCCCATCTGGTTGTACAGGCAAGACCTAGCACGGTCTCCAGACTGCTGATTCATGACTGTCGCCTGCACTGTGGCTGGGCCGGCCAGTAAAGCAGATGAGCAAACCATGGAAAGGGGAGCTGGGGCCTAGAGCATCATTTCAAATGAGGCCCGGTCCACCTCTGGTCCCCGACACCAGCGTTTCTGCATGTAACGCTCTTCATGTGTGGCTCGCCCACCAGCAGCAGAGAGATGTGCTGGACACGGCCCCGGGCTCGCCCCTGACACCTGCACAGCCTCGAAGGGACGGCAGTTCACACGCCTGGTGAAGCCATCACACCACGTGCGCGTTCACATAGAAGGAGGGTGGAAGCCAGGGCTTGAAGAGCGGGCGGAGGGAGCGTGTTTCCAGTGGGGGAGAGGAGCTCTCAGAGGACTGGAGGGGATGGTGGCTTTGCTCTGGGAGAGGTCTGCCCTCACCTCCTCAGGGCTCACTGCTGGGTCTTCCAGCGGTGTGAAGACTTGATTGAGCAGTCAGTCCTCCTCAGTCACGGATTCCTTATCGGGATTCCCCTGCTCCCTAAAATGTGTTCGGCCCCCCAAGCCAGCGCTCATGGTGCTCTTGCTCACTATCAGACACACACGTGTGCGTGCTAAGTCGTTTAGTTGTGCCCGACTCTTTGTGACCCTATGGACCATTGCCTGCCACGCCCCTCTGTCCATGTAGTTCTCCTGGCAAGAATACTGGAGAATTTCCTACTTCAGGCAATCTTCTCAACCCAGGAATCCAACCAGCATCTCCTACATCTCCCGCATTGGCAGGTGGGCTCTTTACTATTAGCACCACTTGGGAAGCCCGTCAGATGCATAAAGAGAGGAGAAAAATTTTAGTCTTCTAATGGAGGCATGTGTCCCCTGCTGAAGCTGAACAAGGTGACGCTGCCTTCTTGTTTCAGCTTGTACTACTGTAAATAAGTACCCCTCTTGTGGTCCATTAAGTGCCACATTTCCCACATTTGTGTTTCGTACATGTGCGTGTGAGACTTCACTGTATAAAATGGCCCAAGTGCAGTGCTGAAGTTCTGTTTAGGGCTTTATGGGGAAAGGACATTTGTTAGATAAGCCTCGTTCAGGCATGAGTCACAGTGCACTTGGCTCTGAGTTCACTGTCAGTGAAACCACAGTGTAGATTAAACAAGGTCTTTAAACAGAAACACAGAAAATAAGGCTTTTCAGCTATCAGTGAACGAAAATGTGACCAGAGGCTGGCAGAAACCTAACCCTATATTTCCCTTGGGAGCAGTGGTTCAATGTTCACTGCCTCTGTGTTTGTGGTGACCACAGAACAGAACTACCATGACAAGAACTGACTGTATGTATGCACATATACAAAAAAGACTTTCCTGGTGGCTCAGATGGTAAAAAATTTGCCTGCCATGTGGGAGACCCAGGTTTGATTCCTGGGTTGGGAACATCCTCTGGAAAAGGGCATGGCAACCCACTCCAGTATTCCTGCCTGGAGGATTCCACAGACAGAGGAGCCTGGTGGGCTACAGTCCAGGAGGTCACAAAGAGTCAGACACGACTGAGTGACTAACACTTTTACTTTCGTGTATGTATACACACTCATGCATATTAATAGATTTGCATATGTGCACGTTCGTGTGATGACATAAACATGTGTGGGAAGGTGTGGCTTATAGCCTGGGTCATGGTTTCATGAAAGGCGACTGTCATGATTCAATAAATTACATAAACCAATAAACCAGGAGACCTCAGGAGATGGGAAGCAAAGTAGAAAGGAAGTGCACTGAGTTTGCATGAGTTATTCCTCTGTGGCCTGAATCCGAGACAGGACGTGAGAGAAATGTGTCACGTGTGTGCTCTTCTCAGTTTTGCAGGGAGACTTCATGTCTTCCTTATCACAACTCTGACTCCACCAGGCCTGTGAGAGTTCCAGCACACAAGCGCTTCTTTTCATGCATCTCGATGGTAACACTTTCCCTATGTTTTCAGTATTCTAAATATTTTAAGAGTCACAAATTATTTGTCTCCAAGTAGTTGAAATTATCAAACTTCAAATGTTAATACGTTAAACCAAACACCCCCCCCCCCATACACACATCGCTATTGGTGTGAGCGTAGGGGGAAAAAAGGAGGCTTTTCCAACTGTCAGCATTTTAAAGCGGTGTTATCGGCTTTGAGGTTCCCATAGCAACAAGCTCCATTGCCTAGGTGACAGTGATCTTATGATGTCACCAGTGAGCTAAACAAACTTGGGAAAAAAATGGACGTGGCCTCCTGAGCATCCCCACATCTTGGAGTTGCCTCTGGGCCCTGAGCATCCCCACATCTTGGAGTTGCCTCTGGGCCCTGAGCATCCCCACATCTTGGAGTTGCCTCTGGGCC
>CM035302.1:34890336-34951124 GCA_020226075.1 Hydropotes inermis
TTGCAAAGGAGACGTAGCAGGTGCAGCTTCATGATGTTACGGGGCATTTCATAAATGTGATCCCAGGACCTGACCTGTTGAGGCATCCTCACCTTCCAGGGGTTTACAGCACTAACCAAGGGGCCCTTCGCCTTGTCCTGTGGCGATTTCTCCCAGCTGCAGAGCAGATGCCAGAATGCAGACACGGCATCTTGGAGGAAAACGCGGCAGCTGCACAAAAGGATGGGGGGCGGGGGGGCGGGGATGGATCGTGTCCAGGGAGGCTGTCACCAACTCAGGCAGCAGGAGCCACTCTGGAAAAAGTTGATGAGATGTGCGAACCATCCGGGGCCAGTTTCTCCTTTCTCAGACCAAGTGAGAGCCAAAATGCAGGAAGAGACGCCCATCTTGGTTTCATTCTATTAATATTTCCATGAGTATGTAATCTCACACATATGGAAAAGATAAGTTATACAAGCGGGGAGTAGTTTAAAGTACATTTAAGACCAAAAACCTAGACTCGGAAAAGGATTCCATGCTCTCTTCCAATTCATCTCACAACTGGTTTGGTTGAATGATACACACGTGGTCAGGATGTTTCTAGAGAAAAAGTGAAGTTTAGAGAATGGGGATGCAGTTCTTATTTCAAGGCACAGGAAAACTATCCTGTTCCATATTTTTTCCAAAATCTTAAAATAAAGTTTAGGCACTTTATAATTCCCCCCAAAAGAGCTTTTAACAAACAGCATGGAGCTCTAAGTTGAAAATGTATAATTGCAGAATGTGTCCAAAAAGCCAATTTTATTTTGCAAAAGGAAAGTGTTCACTCTAATTGCTTGTATCCAACCGAAAGTGTAAGAATTAGTCTTAGAGGTTGAGGCCCGGCCAGATATTAGGTTGGACAAGTGTGAGGCTGAGGTCTCTTCTCTCAAATTGGAGTGATTAGGGAAAAAAAAAAATACCAGTGAATTTTCAGGAAACTTTAAAATAGAATGAGAAATAACTTGTGAATAAGACAATATAAATAAATCCTAAAATCTGATATAGACCGTATATTCCATGTGAGGGCTAGACTGAAGAAGCCCAGTGGACTAAAGAAGGAGGGTAGGCTTTCCCACACCCACCGAACCTGTCAGAGCTGAGGTCACGGGCAACACAACAGAGCCGAGGAGGGCGTCAGGCACTCCCCCGCCGAGCACAGAGCGCTGCTGTCTCTTCCTCCGTTTCTGTGCCCAGTGACCCGGCCAGCCCTAAAAGTTTCCTGCCTGGAGAACCCCCCAGGGCGCTGCTCATAAAGGCAGATGGCAGGGACTTCCCTGGTGGTCCCGTGGTTTAAGAATCCCTCTCCCAACGTAGGGGACGCAAGTTTGAACCCTGGTCAAGGAACTAAGATGCTACCTGCCACGGGGCAATGGGGCCTGTAACTGCTGAGCCGCTGCCCTGCAACGAGAGAAGTCCATATGCCGAAACGAAGCCCCAGCAGTGTCAAAATAATAAATAAATTATAGAATAAAAAATGGCCACAGGACTTGAATAGACATTAAAAAAAAAAGTCAGACGGCACAGTGCCGCGTCATCGGACCCCAGGGTCCAATGTGTTCTGCTTTTCTTCTTCTAAAAGCCAAGATTATTGCTGCAAGCCTAGGTCGTGGCCAAGCACACGCTTCATAGCTTCTCTAGCTTCCTTGTTTCTTCAGTACATCACTCAGTCTGCTCAAACACTGGGGTTCAAACACAGGAGCACCTCTGACATTCTGATGAGAAAGCAAATAAGCCACGACGTTGCTGTGTCCAGGCTCTCTCGCCCCGACAGCTGAGCTCGCTCGCAGCGCTGCGCATGCACCTCGGGGGGTACTTGACTCGCTCCATCACCGGCTTCTTCGCGCCGTACAGATACGGGGGCTCCACCTAAACGGCGGCGGCGTTGCTGCCCCGGCTGTGCCCGCTGGGTCTGCCACAAGAGGAGAGGGCGCACCGTGTCCGCCGCCACGGCTGCAGTGCCAGCGCGGAGAGAAGACAGCGTCCGCAGTTGCTGCGGCTCCCGGCGTTTTCTCCCAGCTTCCCCGCCTGCCCCTGGTCCATCACGGGTTCAACGAACAGTGCGCACCGCCTGAACAGGATCGGCGATACGGATGATCACAGTTTTCGGCTCCCACTTCTGAGTGTACTTCTGAAACAATCCGAAGTCTGAGACGATCTTGGAATGAATATGTATGAGTCCACCAGAAAGAGATTTTGGTGTGAAATCCGAAAAACGCTTAGTCCAGCCATGCCCTGAGGTCTGAACACTACGTTTTTAAATGAAGACGATAGCAAACAACGTGTGATTACTTTCACGCAAGGTGGCATTGCCATGGGAACATTCACCTGGGCATGCACAATGATTCTGCTTTAAATATTCTTAAGGGAAAAAAAAAAAAAAACGTTGTCAGCAATTGTGGGAACTAGCGCCAGTTTCTAATTTGCAATCTGTTGATCCAAACATGTTTCTGCAAAATCTGCCAGTAACAAAAAGGTAAAATGTCTGTCAAGCGTCATGAGACTCCATGACTTAATTCCAAGTTTGATTTCTGCGTGTCCTTTTTGCTATAACTGGGTCAGTAAGCGTGCAGATGTGAATCCATAATTTAAGGCCAAGCCTTCTTGTTGGCTTCATCTTTCAGGACAACACAGCAGCCAAAGCGAATGACGAAGAGAAAAGAAAACAAAATACACCAGTGCTTCCCTTCTGCTGCCTCTTTCTCCTGCTTTGATCCAGATGCGTATGCGTGCTACACTCATCTATGTTGAGCGTGATGTTGTGCGGCTCTGGGTTAAAAGATGGTAGAAACAGGAAAACAAAACAGAAAATGGATTCCTTTTGGCCTTCACTGATTACTAACAATTCTGTCTCTTCTGCATGGCTGTCAAACAAATTCCATAATAACTTGCTCTGCGGGCAGTGGCCCAACCATCTTGTCATTATGATAAATTAAAACAATGTCCTCTGTTAACTGACATTTCCACTTCTGTCTTTACCATATGGACATCTTCAAAGAGTCATCTCTCTTGTCCAGGTTCAGTGTTGACAGGACATCCTCAGTTACAGGCCGCAGAACATTCCATGAAAAAGTTTAAATGGTTGCAACTTGATGTTCCCCATCAGAAATCTCAGGGTTGGGTGGTTCAAAGACTGGCTAACTCAGCAACTCAGAGTCAAGCCTTTGCTGAAATTCGTTTGGCTTTCCTTCCACTGCAGCAGGATGGCAGCAGTAACCGCCAGTATTGCACCCAGCTCAGGGAAGAAGAGAGTCCTGGCTCCCAACCCAAGCTTTGTTTCATTTTGGGGAAAAAAAAAATTGGTTTCCCAGCAGCCCTCTCCTGCTGCAGAGGCTGGATTGGGCTACCTGATCCATACTGAGCCATCACTAACAAGGGGAACTGAATTACCATGGTTGTCTTAGGCCAGTTAGGATTCAGCCCTGGACTAGCAGGAGCCCACAGTCCCAGGACACTCAGGGGCAAAGCGAGATTCTGCCAGCGGCAGTGAAACAGGGAGACAGAATGGCTGCAGAGAGTGTCTGCTGCACACCCTGGACAATCTCTGTAGCCAGGAGATGGTGAACTCTAATGCTTAGTTCTAAGGCACAATGGGGGCAAATTAAGGAAGAAGACTTTGGCCTCCACTATTGAACATCCCTTGTGCTAACTAAAGGGGAAATGCTCTAAAGTCTGTCATCTGTATCTTAACAGGTTCTCCCTTCAAACCTGCATTTTCTCACTGAGGCCCCCAACCATCCGCTCCCGAGGGAAGGGCCTGGCTTCCTATCCCCCCGGGGGATGTGCCTCCCTCTCCTCATCCCCCAGCTGATGCTGGGTGAATACAGGAAGTCCACTGGAATTAATTCGCTTAATGCTCTTGAAAGGAAAATAACCCTGGAATCCAGCAATCCCAAGGTGGTGGAAGAAAACTGACTGAACAAAGTTAGCTTGAATTCCATGTATTAGAGGCTGGAGGAATGTTGAACCATGAGGGTCTCATCACGTATACAATTCTATGGAAGGTGGCATCAAACATGGAAGCAGTTTCTCTTCTAGAAACTTTTTTAAAAGAGAGATTTAAGTTCACAAAACATTTAAGCAGAAAGTACAGTTTCCACATAAGCCCTACCCCTGCCCATGGACTGTATATTGTTATCAGTCAGTTTGTGAATATGGATAATGAAAATGTGATTTACATTTCCAGGTTTAAAACAAGTAAATAGAATGTGTTGGCTTATTTTCATTCAGAACATACCTCAAACCACTGTCAATTTCTGTATTAAGAGAATTGGAATTAATGTCATTGATACTTTAATGATGGTTAATAATCATTATCTGCCTCCAGGAAGAGTAACAGAAATTCTTCTTCCTAAGCAAGAATTATTTTACTTCCCAAAAGTTCAACTGAGATTTACAAATTTTTTTCGTAGAATTGCTTGAATGAAAAATTGACTTTTGCACTTAAACTACTTGCATCTAAAAATATATTTAAATATTCCATTTATGTGTGTGTGTGTGTGTGTGTGTTCTGCTGATGCTGCTTAATCACTTTAGTCGTGTCTGACACTTTGCGACCCTGTGAATTGCCGCCCGCCAGGATCCTCTGTCCATGGGATTCTCTAGGCAAGAATACTCGAATGGGTTGCTAGTTTCTTTTCGAGGGAATCTTCCCAACTCAGGGATTGAACCCGAGTATTCTGCATTGCCAGCAGATTTTTTTATCGCTAAGCCACCAGGGAAGCCCTTGTATATATGTACCCACAGTAAAACATGAAGCATGTTAGTTTTCATTTTGTTTGTGATGTGGGCCATTTTTAAAGTCTCTGTTGAATCTGTTACAGTATTGCTTCTGTTTTATGTTTCAGTTTGTTGGCCTCAAAGCATGCGGAGTCTTGGTTCCCCCACCAGGGGTGGACCCACACTTCCTACATCGGAAGGGGAAGTCTTAACCACTGGACCACCAGGGAAGTCCCAGTTTACATTTTTTAAACCGAGCTCGTTCTGCTGCCACTTCCTAGAGGCATGCGTGAGCCAGACCACGTCTCCTCCCAGGCTGTCCACTCCCCCAGGGGTGGCCGTCCGGGCACCTGGGAGGTTATAACACAAGTGACACAGACTCACAGTCTCTCTGTGGATGTGTTTGCAAGCTTGTGATAAGCTTCAGGGAGCTGTTTTCAATGACAGATGACAGAGAATCTGCTCCTACCAAACGGCGGAAGCGTGGATGGAAATCACAGTCTCTGGGAAGCACTTTGTACCCACAGACGCCGCTCATTGTCAAGGTTTACAAACCTGACTCTGTTGTTGAATAAAGATGGGGAGATAAGGGACTTCCTTCCTGAACAGCCCATCTTGATGATGAAAATGTTTTCTTCTCCGATGGACCAGGTTCTTTAGGGAGGAATTCAGAGAGAGCCTCGTCCCTGTACCCGCTGTTCCCATTCCAACAGTGACGTCTGCCCCCCCAGATGTGAGCAGGCACCTTCCCTCGGGCAGGGAGGCCGGCAGCCACGCTGGGTCCGACACCCCGGGGAGGGGAGTGCAGGGTCCTCCGTGGCACGTGCTCGGATGGGGGTGAGCCGCCCACCCAGGCACCCCCCAGCACTTCTTGCTACCAGAAGGAGCTGGGCCCTTCCTCTGTCAATACAGTCTCTCCACTCTAGTCAGAGGGCAGCCAGCTTCCTCTGCAAGGGCCACGTATTCAATAGAAAGCTAGGCTTCCGGGGACACAGAGGGTCTCTCACCCTCAATGCTCGTCTCGCCCTAGTTCCCTTGTCTCCTCCTCTCTCCCTCCTCCCACTCTTTTCCTTCCCTCCTCCCCCACCCCTTCTCCTCCTATTTATGACCCTTTGATGACGTAGAAGCCGTCCTTATTTTGTGGGTTCTACTGAAACAGACCACTGGCTGGGTTGACGGACTTCTGTCTGCAGTCTGCCGGGCCAGGCCGACCATCCAAAGCTATCTTTACAATCCTATTTTTAGGACTATAATCACTTAGTGGCTCTTCAATTCGATCTTTCCAACATTCCCTGGACTTCATTGTGCAGATGAAAGTGGATCTGATATTCCAATCAAAGTCCGACCAAGGCAGAAATCCCACTGCTGACAACTTCCAGAAGCCTTGTGGGGACAAGGATACTTCCCTGAACCTGTTCGGTACACACCTTGGAGTCTCTGAGTCTTTATAGATCTGGTTTCGAACATCACCCGCCATTAGATGCTCTTCAATCACCCCAGAAATTGATGTGATCTAAACACAATGCTGCTTGAGATTCGTCTGAGGTGAACAGTTGTGCAACAGTGTAGCCACACTCACTGGTCACGTGGCGTCTGCCTCAGCTTTCATGCTACCGCAGCAGAGGTGAGTAGTTGCATTGGAGACCACTGGCCCACAAAACCGAAAATATCTACTGCTGGCCCTTTGCAGAGGAACTTTCCTGGTCCCTGATCTAAAGCACGATCAAGCTCACTCATTTATCTACTTTGCTACCTACCTGCCCCCATGCATTCTTGCACACATTCCTTCCTTCAAAATCCTTATTGACATATATACTCTATTGATATGCGTATTGATGACACTGTGACGACATATACACACTATGATGCATGTTGATACTACGCATAAAGTACGTAACTAATGGCAACCTACTGTATGGCTCAGGGAGCCTTGCTCTGTGCACTGTAGGGACCTGAATGGGAAGGAAATCCAAGGAAGAGGGGATGTACGTGTGCGTACAGCTGATTCATGTTGCTCTTCAGTAGAAACTGACACAGCATTGTAAAACAACTCTACACCAATAAAAAACAATTTTAAAAATTCTTACTGACAGTCTTCTGCAAATACGGCACTCTGTTGATACGGAGGGGGAGATATGTTATAGTACAAGGACTCTCCTCTTTAAGAATGAGGTCACTGGTCTTCCAAGCCTGTATAATTATATCCAGGGCTTTCCTTTTAAGCTTAGATGCCTTCTCACTCTCTCTCTCACAGACACACACACATATATATACACACTCACTCATACACCTGCTTATTATAAACCCCAGGACAAAAATCAAAGTCAGCAGTGAGCATGATCAGCCTTCATTATATCTTGAAATAGATTAAAAATTGGTTCTGATGTTTCCACCCCATGCCCACAACCCATTGGTATTCCCTCACCTCCCTGTTTCTATCATTATCTAAAAGGTTATTATTTGTGTTTCTCAATCTACTTGTTTCACATGGCATAACCCGCTAGAACGTTCCATTCCAAGGGTCAGGAGTTTGGTCTTACATCACTGCACCCTCATCACCTGGAGAATACCTGGGCCAGTCAGAGCTTAACCAATATTAGTTAAACACATTTTCAAGACATCATCACATCTCCTCCAACCTCTGTTGTGATTCAAGTCTGCTTGGAGAAAGAATCTGTGTCTGCTCACAGAATAACCTGCATACCAGAGTGGTTCTGGAGAGATTTGGCCACGATGTTGGAGCAACTATGCTATTTTCCTCTTGTATATTTGTGTGTATAGAAAGAAGAATTAAACCTCGGAGTGTTTTAACTGTCCATGTGTTTGGAGATGAGCGTCACATCATCTACACAGAAAAATATCAACGATGTGCTAACCTTCTGCCCTTGGAATGCAGGAACCCCTGAAGATACAGATAATGAAACCATCATTTCTCAGGTTTCTGTGACATCACAGTCATAACGGTGAAAGGAAATGGTGTGTCCTAATCCCACCCTTGGGAGGGCAAACTGGAAAATACAAAGATGGAGGATGGAATCAGTGTTGTCACACACAAGAAAAGACTCTCTACTGTTAGGGAAGTTCCAGATTGATTTCAAGGAGGCAGGAATAACGAGATCAAGCCTGATGAGTGGTCAGAACTTCTCGTGCCATCAGCTGCTCTTAAACCAAGTGGTGCAAATACATCACTTGGGGGGTGGTGGGGAGGGGGCACAGCACATGTTCAGCTGAGTTTGCGTGGCATGAAATTATTAACTAAAACAATAAAGGGAGGAGGTCTTCATATTTGATAGTTAGATATTCATACTGGGAGGGAACTATTTTTCTTTTCTTTTTTTTTCTGAACTAAGGCTCACCCTGAAGGCTTAGCAGTAAAGAATCTGCCTGCAATGCTGGAGACCCAAGTTCTGTCTCTGGATGGGTCAGATCCCCTGGAGAAGGGCATGGCAACCCACTCCAGCATTCTTGCTTGAAGAATCCCATGGAAAGGGGAGCCTGGCAGGCTACAATACACAGGCTTGCAAAAGAGTCAGACACGACTGAGCGAGTAACACTTTCACTATCAGGACAATACACGTGCTTTCCAACTGGTCAAGCAGTGACCCCAGTTTTCAAGAATAGCCAAACCCCCTAGGGTAGTCTTGTGAAAAAGCACAGGAGAGGTTATGAAAAGGTGAGGGTCAAGGTGAAGCAACTCAGACCCCTCCCAGGAGCCCAGAACTGACCCCGAGTCTGGAAGATAAAGGGGCTGATGTAGCATCCTCAAGGCATAGGGTCTCCATCTTGGAAACATTTGGTCAAGGCTTGTGAGTGGATAATAAACGATCAGTCACTGGTTCTGTGCCAAGAGCTCGGAGACCATCGCCCAGAGGACACCAGAACCAGCCTCCCCTCCCCCACAAGTCACACCTTCTGTTCCTGGACAGTGAAACCGGGATCCCAGAGGCCTGTAGTCCAAACTCTGGCACTAGGCTTTATGCACAAGCCCTTGTGTTTACACAGGTAAAGCAGACAACTCTCAGGGAGCAAAACATGAAAATATCCAAACCCATCAAAACAGGAAAAATCTTCCCAAGGAGGAGAAAGGAACCAGGTTGTTACACTCTGGTAATGTGGTAGCAGACATGAATTATACAAGCAAAAACTGCCCCTATCATAATTACAAAGCCACAGATTATCTGCTTTTCTTATACTGCTGGGAAAGAAGCTTTATGCAAAAGTGTGACACATACAGATATGGACGTTTCAATCTCATGAAAAGATGATCAACCTCAGTAACCATGAGGGAAAGGCAAATTAAAAGCACCATGATGTAACTACATGTAAAAATAAATAGCCAGTGGGAATTTGTTCTATGACGCAAGGAACCCAAAGCCGGTGCTCTGTGCTAACCTAGAGGGATGGGATGGGGTGGGAGGTGAGGGGTGGGATGGGGTGGGAGGTGGGAGGGAGGTTTAAGAGGGAGGGGACATATGTTCACCTATGGCTGATTCATGTTGATCTATGGCAGAAGCCGTCACAATATTGTAAAGTAATTATCTTCCAATTAAAAATAAAACTAAAAAAAAAACAACAACAAGAAGCTACCATAAGCCATCATTACATACCTATCATATAGGGAGATTTTAGAAACTGGTGACCACATCAAATGCTTGGTGCAGAGAAAGGATGCAAACAGACTAAGTCATTGTTATATTACTGGTGGGAATTAGAAATGGCCCCACCAGTCTAGATGATAGTTGGGCAGTTTTTTCAAAGCTAAATATTCATTAGGTTGTTCACTAACAGAGGCATAGATAAAGAAGATGTGGTACATATTCATATGGGAATATTACTCAGCCATAAAGAGAACGAAATCATGCCATTTGCAGAGGCCCAGATCGACCTAGAGACTGTCATACGGAGAAGTCAGTCAGAAAGAGAAAATCAAATTTCACATAGTAACGCATACATGTGGAATTTAGAAAGCAGTACAGACTAACCTGTTTGCAAACAGAAATAGACACAGATGTAGAGAACAAACATGCAGACACTACGGAGGGGAAGGTCGGGGGGAAATTGGGAGATTGGGATTGGCACACTCTACTATGTATGTAAGTCCAGCCCGTCCACCCTAGAGGAGATCAGTCCTGGGCGCTCACTGGGAGGACTGAGGCTGAAGCTGAAGCTCCAATACTTTGGCCACCTGATGGGAAGAGTCGACTCACTGGAAAAGACCCTGAAGCTGGGAAAGACTGAAGGCAGGAGGACAAGGGGACGACACAGGATGAGATGGCTGGATGGCATCACCGACTCAACGGACATGAGTTTGGGTGAACTCCGGGAGTTGATGATGGACAGGGAGGCCTGGCGTGCTGCAGTTCACAGGGTCGCAAAGAGTCGGACATGAGTGAGCAACTGAACTGAACTGAACTGATATGTATAATAAATAACAAATGAGAATGTAGAGTATAGCGCAGGAGAAAGAGAGCATCTGTTTGTAGGATATTGAGTTAACCTTAAAAATGCATTCCAATATACACTGAAGAAGTGAAGTGAAGTGAAGTCGCTCAGTCGTGTCCAACTCTTTGCAACCCCGTGGACTGTAGCCTACCAGGCTCCTCCGTCCATGGGATTCTCCGATATCCATTAGGTGTAGGCAAATGCTGTTTGATTCCACTTACACGAGGTACCTAGAATAGTCAAATTCACAGAGTCAGAAAGCACACTAGTAGATGTCGGGGGCTGGGGGGCAGGAATGGGGGCCCTAGTGTTTAACGGGGATAGAGTTTCAATGTAGGAAAGTGAAAACTTCGGGAGATGGACGTTGGTGAGAGTTACATGACGGTGTGAACGTGCTTAGTACCACTGAACTGGGCACTTAAATATGGTTAAAACTGTATGTTTTATATTATGTGACTTTTATCACAGTTTAAAAAAAAAACAGTAAAACCATAAAACCCAAAGCGTTCATTTACCATATGACCCAGCGATGGTATTCCTAAATATTTATTCCCTCAAAACAAAAACGTTCACGTAAAAACCCCTGTGCTCAAATGCCCTGTAAAAACTCTGGGAGGAACCCAGACGTCCTCCAGTGGGTCCACCCCCAGCACGGACCCTGCTCAGCCACAGACAGGCGTGGAAGAGCCCCCAGACGCTGTGCTGGGTGAAAAGAGCCAATCTCAGGAGACTGTGCTGGGGAAGACTGCATTTACATGAGGCTCTTGAAACGGCAGCACTGTGCAGATGGAGGACAGATGAGCAGGTGTCAGAGGCCAGTGGGTGAGAAGGGGGGAGCCGTCCGCTGCAAAAGGGGGTGATCCCTATGACAGCGCTGCTGGGTACGGATCGTGACGGTGCCGAACAGCTCTGCACGGGCGATAAAGGTGCACGGAACTAAACTAAAGCTGAATGAGATGGATTCACTTACTATATTGTCAGCTTCCTGTTGTGATACTGTTCCCCAGTTATGCATGTTGCTACCATTGGAGTAAGGGGTACGGGGGGCTCCCTGTATTACTGTTACTAGTTCTAACTTATTTATGTTTAATTGGAGGATAAGTGCTTTACAATACTGTGTTGGTTTCTGCCGTACGTCAATATGAATCAGCCTCAGGTGTGTGTATATATATATATATATATATATATATATATCCCCTCCCTCATAAACCTGCCTCTCTCCTCCCACCCCATCTCACCCCTTTACATTGTGACAGAGCCACCCTGAAGTATTTTTCACAAGTGCTTTAAAATCCACATTTACCTCCAAGTAAAAGGTTTTTAAGAGCTTTATGTCTTGGCCGGTGTGCAGAGCTAATCCAAGGACACCAGCTTCCCACACGCGTTCTGCTGAGGTTTCCACCTGAAACCCCCCGGAGCAGAGAGAGGGGAGTGAGGTCTCACTGATGCTTGATGAGACACCGTCTTCAGCTTCATCTGCAGAGGAGACTGGAAGCCAAGGCGAGATCAGAGGTTTTGACTGGCGGGGCCAGTTATACGCAGAACTCACCTAGCTCTTGCTTGGTGCAAAATTCACCCCTTTGAATTTAGCAAAAGACACCTTTAAACCACATTCATCTAGAATTAAATGTGCTTATGTCCTTTAGTATTGAGAAAGCACTGCTATTTTGATTTCTTCCACAGTGTTTGAATCAATGTCTAAATTCTTCTTAAAGGCAAATGTCCTATTTCTGATGGAAAAGTCAAGCTTCCCTGGTGGCTCAGAGGGTAAAGAATCTGCCTGCCATGTAGGAGACCCAGATTTGATCCCTGGGTTGGGAAGATACCCCAGAGAAGGGAATGGCTACCCACTCTAATATTCTTGTCTGGAGAATTCCATGGACAGAGGAGCCTGGTGGGCTATGGTCCGTAGGGTCACAAAGAGTTGGATGAGTTGGATGCGACTGAGTAACTGACAGTTTCATTTTCATACGGAAAAGTGAAACAAAAATTCAGTTTAAAAAACCCCGAGTTTGCAGTTAACTGGGAGATCCTGGCTGGGAGGTTGGATGCACATGTGCTCACACTCCCCCTGCAGGTCTGTGGATTAAACAACAGGAGGGAGAAGCCGGACTTGGTCCCTGGGCGATCAGAGCACACGCAACACCCCACCCAGGAGGGCCAGACGTTCCACATCACCCCGCGCGGCGCTGCAGGTCCAGGACCTTCACACAGACTCCGCTCTCCTTATCCTCAAATGACTTCGCAGGTCACTGCCAAATCTGTAAACCCCAGAGCTACTGCGAATAATTGTTTCCCAATGAGGATGTTCTACTTCACATCAGAAGGGGTTTGATTTTCTAATAGAAATAGGCTGCATTTTTCCAGTTTTTGCAGTTGCACACAAAGGCTTGCTTAGGCCGGAGGAAGGCAGCTGGATTCCCCTCTACCTACTAGCTCTAGGACAAACTTATTGGAAGGACGATAGTAAGATCCTTCAGCGCTTAAACTACAGAGGATTCAGCCCAAGAAAGGAAGTAAGGATGCAGCTAAACATTGGGCTGCATTATACAGAGTGACATAAGCCAGAAAGATAAAGACCAATGCAGCATACTAACGCATATACATGGAATTTAAAAAGAAGGAAACGATAACCCCATATGCAAAGCAGAATAAGAGACAGATGTACAGAACAGACTTTTGAACTCTGTGGGAGAAGGCAAGGGTGGGATGTTCTGAGAGAACAGCACTGAAACAAGTATACTATCAAGGGTGAAACAGATCACCAGCCCAGGTTGGATGCATGAGACAAGTGCTCAGGGCTGGTGCACTGGGAAGACCCAAAGGGATGGGATGGGGAGAGAGGTGGGAGGGGGGATCGGGATGGGGAACACGTGTAAATCCATGGCTGATTCATGTCAATGTATGGCAAAAACCACTACAATATTGTAAAGTAATTAACCTCCAACTAGTGAAAATTAAAAAAAAAGATTGAGCTGTTAGGACTTTTGTTACAAATAGCCTAAAAGCGAACAACAATAGACTGACTAAATAAGTTATTTACATGTATGTATCAAAACGACAACATAAAAGTATGCTGAAAGCGAGACTGCTAGTAGCTCAGTCATGTCAGACTCTTGGCGACCCCATGGGCTGTAGCCCTCCAGGCTCCTCCGTCCATGGGATTCTCTAGGCAAGAGTACTGGAGTGGGTTGCCATTTCCTTCTCCAAGGGGTCTTCCCCACCCAGGGACTGGACCTGGGTCTCCAGCATTGCAGGCAGATTCTTTACTGTCTGAGCCACCAGGTAAGCCCAAAAGTATGTTACTAACATGGAAAGATAATCATAATATAGTAAGTTTTTTAAAGGCAGTTTATAAACAGTAACAAAACATTATTTTTTAAAAAAATAAAAATGTATAAGAAGGTTTGAAGAATATACAGTTATTCCAGGTGTTGGTCTGTGGGTGGAATTCAAGAGTCCTTGTATTTTCTCTTATTTATGTCTGTATTTTTTTCATTTTTATTTCATTCATATTATTGAAGACTATATGTTTTTATTAATTACATCTTGTTAAGTGGTGCTGGGAAAACTGGTCAACCACTTCTAAAGAATGAAACTAGAACACTTTCTAACACCATACACAAAAATAAACTCAAAATGGATTAAACCCAAATGTAAGACCAGAAACTATAAAACTCCTAGAGGAACACATAGGCAGAACACTTTCTGACATAAATCACAGCAGGATCCTCTATGACCCACCTCCCAGAGTAATGGAAATAAAAGCAAAAATAAACAAATGGGACCTAATGAAACTTAAAAGCTTTTGCACAACAAAGAAAACTATAAGCAAGGTGAAGAGACAGCCCTCAGATTGGGAGAAAATAATAGCAAACGAAGCAACAGACAAAGGATTAATCTCAAAAATATACAAGCAACTCCTGCAGCTCAATTCCAGAAAAATTAAAAAAAAAAGCGACCCAATTAAAAAATGGGCCAAAGAACTAAACAGACATTTCTGCAAAGAAGACATACAGATATCTAACAAACACATGAAAAGATGCTCAACATCACTCATTATCAGAGAAATGCAAATCAAAACCACAATGAGATACCATCTCTCGCCAGTCAGAATGGCTGCTATCAAAAAAGTCTACAAGCAATAAATGCTGGAGAGGGTGTGGCGAAAAGGGAACCCTCTTACACTGTTGGTGGGGATGCAAACTAGTACAGCCACTATGGAGAACAGTGTGGAGGTTCCTTAAAAAATGGAATAGAACTGCCATATGACCCAGCAATCCCACTGCTGGGCATACATACTGAGGAAACCAGAATTGAAAGAGACACGTGTATCCCAATGTTCATCAAAGCACTGTTTACATGGAAGCAACCTAGATGTCCATCGGCAGACGAATGGATAAGGAAGCTGTGGTACATATACACCATGGAATATTACTCAGCCATTGAAAAGAATGCATTTGAGTCAGTTCTAATGAAGTGGATGAAACTGGAGCCCATTATACAGAGTGAAGTAAGTCAGAAAGAAAAACATCAATACAGTATATTAACGCATATATATGGAATTTAGAAAGATGGTAATGATGACCCTATATGTGAGACAGCAAAAGAGACACAGATGTATAGAACAGTCTTTTGGACTCTGTGGGAGAAGGCGAAGGTGGGATGATTTGGGAGAATGGCATTGAAACATGTATGTTATCATAAATGAAACAGATCGCCAGTCCAGGTTGGATGCATGAGACAGGGTGCTCGAGGCTGGTGCACTAGGATGACCCTGGGGGATGGGATGGGGAGGGAAGTGGGTGGGGGGTTCAGGATGGGGAACACACGTACACCCGTGGCTGATTCATGTCAATGTATGGCAAAAACCACTACAATATTGTAAAGTAATTAGCCTCCAATCAAAATAAATTAAAAATAATATATAATAAAAAATTATATCTTGTTATATGTGTAGAACAGGGCAGAGAGGAAGGATGGAGGAAGTGGTTCCAAAGAAAGAGAAAGTGTGGGCAAAGGTCCAGAGACCTCAAAGCACTGAAGGTGTGTGCAAATGAAGGATGCAGGAGAAGGAAGAAGAAGGAAGGAGAGATGGTCGTGAGGACTGATACCACTCACACGGTCGGACAAGCAGATCTGGCACCGGAAGTTGGCTGAGTCCACAGCCCGGGAGGGTGGGCATGAGTCCAGGTAGCCAAAGGTGAAGAGACTCTTGGCTGTGAAAGAAGGGAGACAGATGTAGCCCAGGAAGAACAAGCTTCTCCCAGGAGGAGCCAAGTTTATCCATGTTGGCAAACAGAGGAGACGCAGCCAGTGGTGATGGAGAAGGGGTGGAGACTGAGGAGCAAGGTTCTGACTGTTCACTGGTCCCCAAGATCCTGCGTTTTCAGCTCATCAGCATCTCTACTCTGCAAAGGAATGTTCCTTCAGTCCCTTCCTGCTGGAACTGAAGAGGGGCCAAGGGGGGCAGTAAGACTCCTACCATGATCTGAGAGATGGTTGGGTGGGGGTAACTATAGAATGTGGGGCTTCCTGGGTGGTGCTAATGGTAAAGAACCTGTCTGCCAGTGCAGGCGATGTAAGAGACGCGGGTTCAATCTCTCAGTCAGGAAGATCCCCTGGAGAAGGGCATGGCAACCCACTCCAGTAATCTTGCCTGGGAAACCCCATGGACAGAGGAGCCTGGCAGGATATAGTCCATAGGGTTGCAGAGTCAGATATGACTGAAGTGATTTAGCAGGTATGCACAGACTATATTGATGGGGAATAGTCAGAGCATCACTTACTTGACACCAGGACAAAATTCTTTTGTATAGTAAGGGGTGTCTGGTTTTCTTTGCCTATACGAGAAAGTACCCTCTTCATCTTACAACAGCTTTGCATTGGAATTCATTCTCATATTGAACCCAAAATAAACTTATGTATTTAAAAGTGTTTAATGTCTGTGCATAATATTCTTTACAACTTATGAAAGAAATATTTTTAAGAAGAGTTGGCACAGAACACGTTCAGACATTCTTACAGGTCCTACAGCACTTGGCACATAGTAGGACCCAATAAATATTTGCTAAACGAGAGAAGAGTCAGCAGTAATAATTCAGCGAAAGAATAGTGAACAGTCATTTTGGCAAACAGATAAAAAGCAGCTGAGAATGAGCTGTTGTCAGTGACACAAAGCTTGTTGTCAAGAGCAGCAATTCACCATTTTAAAAAATTACCCAAGTTGTCTAAACACGATATAACCAAGAATTTACTTGTTCGAAGCCAAACTGGCCTTTTCATAAGTGCTAATAAAAATAGTCTTGCCAATTTCAGAGATTCTCGCCTGTCAAGTCTTAAATTCAGAACCCTATAAACTATCTATGAAGTCAGATAATGTGTTTAAAGAGCCAGACACATGCACAGACCTCATGCCTTAGATGGATCATAAGTCATTCTTTCCCTCTTAGTCTCTCTCCTTAAAAACTGTAGAAGTCAAAAACTGGTCTATAAATATAAAAAGTTTCAATATATTGCACTTTCCCCTTCCCAAGTAGTCGAGAGGATTTGCAAATTGAGCCAAGAGCTTTGACGCCTTTGAATCACAGCTCTGAACACACCAGTAACTCGAGGCTAAAGATCCAGGGGAGGCCAGCTAAAAATCAGAAGAGCCCGATGACGCGACCAAACGCCAAAACCACTGCATAACATTGTAGCACAGAATTTATTGCAGTAATGGGGGGGGGTGCTCAGTGTAGTGTCTGACTCTTTGCAACCCCATGGCCTGTAGCCTACCAGGCTCCTCTGTCTATGGGGTTTTCTAGGCAAAATTACTGGAGTGGGTTGCCATTTCTTCTTTAGTCAGGCGATCTCCCTGACCCAGGGATCAAACCCATGTCTCCTGCATTGCAGTTGGATTCCTTATCACTGAGACACTGGTGAAGCCCACGTAATCTTAAGCTTACATAACTCAGGTCACACTGGACTGGATTGGCAGCCCGAGTCTGCCTGACCCCCAAATCCTCTCTCCTCTCCATAGGAGCTGTAAAACCACCGTAGAGAATCAACAGAATCATCTCCAACGGAGACATCCTTTGTTGCCGAACACTTTTTGTTTTGCTTTATTTATTTATTTCTGAAGTTCTGTCAGTTTCACATTAGCTGCCCTTCAGGAAAAAGGGCAAATTCCATATTATATGTAAAGAAAATTCATTCTCTATATCTATAATAACCTAAATGGGGAAATAATAGATACATGTATTTGTATAATTAAATCACTTCGCTATATACCTGAAACCAACATAGCTGTTAATCAACAATATTCCAATATGAAATAAAAGTTAAAACAATAAAATTCATTCTCAATTATGTGTGCAGGTTTGAAAAGCCAGTGTGACGAGATTCCATGAGTCAAAAACAGAATGGTTGCAATGTCTAAATCTTGGAAATATTTACAACATAAATGATTCATTTGCCCAGTAGAACTATGTGCATTTAAGCATAATGTATATGAAATACAAACCCCAGGAGATAGTGAAAGGACAGGGAAGCTCGGCATGCTACAGTCCATGGGGTCAAATAGAGCTGGACAAGACCTAGAGACTGAACAACCACAAGAAGATATGAGATACAATGAAAGTTTTTTCCAAATGGATTTGCATTTGAACACTTTGATGACTCCAACTTCCACCTATCCCCTTTTCTTGGGCCCCGGGATTGAGGTCCAGGGAGCCAAGGGGTCACAGGATTCTCAGTTCTTGGCAATCCCACAGCTATACAGTGGAGGCAATTGGTAAACCTCACATGAGGACAACCCACCTTTAAGTTGGAAAAGCCCAAAGCTGAACACATGGGCACCAGCTGTTTTTCTAGTCAAGAAGATTTACCAAGTGTCTCTCACACTCAGTATAAAGGCTCTTTCAGCCATATGCTACGGCGTCTTCAGCACATTTCCAGTCTGTGGCACCCAGATGCAAACTTTGACTAGACTGAGTCTTTGTAGATAGAATTGGTCTGAGTCAGTGTGGAAAAAGGAAGATTGTATTAACACACATGCAGTGGAAATGAATCCGAGAACACACGGATGTGCTGGCAGCTACTCATCCACAACCAAGCCAAGGATGAAGTGTGATCCATTTCCTATTGGAAGGTGGACCCACTGGAAACAGCAGCCCCGCTTCTTACACATTTGCTCTTGGGAAGTCCGCGAGAGGCTTTGGTGCAGTTTTCCGTCGTGATGAATTTACAGGGCTGGCACTCCCACTGTCGCTCCAGCACTGAGACCCTTGGGGGTACCATTCTAGGATTCTCTCCATCACTCTCTGCAGACACACCCCACAGAGCAGTCCTTTCCAGGCCCTGCTCTCTTTCTTGAGGACCCTTACCTGTCCATGCCTCCCTGTGAATTCCCCCTAGAGCTCAGAGTCATTCCATCCTCAGCCTGTAGCTGCCATTTTATAAAAGGTCTTGAATAAACTGAAATATGATTAGTTGGTTATTGGGAATGAACTAACGATATGCACAATTCAGTGACATTTGTCATTGAGGACACATAGGAATAAAGCTAACTTTCTCCAAATTTTGATGCAATAATAGCCCATTTTTTCCTAAGAAAAACACAGAACTTCATAGTGTTTCTTCAAGAAACACCATCCCCAGTTGCCTTTAGGATGTTCCAAGACCTCCTGGTGTAGCTCAAACAGGAAGTAGGGTGAGGTTAGGAACCCTGGCTGGGCTTGCACCCAAACCTGAAACTCAGTAGTCGTGTGGCTTCCAGCAAGTCACTTAAAATCTTCCTGCCTCAGTTTCCTCATATAAAAGAAGGATAGTAATATTACCTCTTTCAAACTGTTGTTGTAAGTATTAAGTGATCACTTAGAATGATGATCAGCGGATAAGGGCTATTAATAATTCACTAAGAAGATGAGATGGTTGGATGGCATCACCAACTCCATGGACATGACCTTGAGCAAACTCCGGGAGGTGGTGAAGGACAGAGGAGCCTGGCGTGTTGCAGTCCATGGGGCTGCCAAGAGTCAGACCCAACTTAGCAGCTGAACAATAACAAACCTATAATAAAGAAACTGACACAAATCTGCCTAAAACCAATAGAAGTTTCCCTATTTCTACAGCCGTTAAGGTACTGTCTTAAAAGAGGTACAGAGATTATCCCTTCTTACCCTGATGCTGGGAAAGATTGAGGGCAGGAGGAGAAGGGGATGACAGAGGATGAGATGGCTGGATGGTATCACCGATTCAATAGACATGGGTTTGGGTGAACTCTGGGAGTTGGTGATGGACAGGGAGGCCTGGCGTGCTGTGGTTCATGGTGTTGCAGAGTCGGACAGGACTGAGCGACTGAACTGAACTGAACTGAACTGAACCTGTCTGCCTAAACCCAACTTCCTCTGGCCCTCTGAAAATACTCCAGGCTTTGCTTCCCAACCACATGGAGCCTGTGTTCACCTTGCCATTTCCCCTCTTCTCCAAGCCAGACTGAATCCCAAATCCTACATGCTGCCCTTCCAGGAGAGGGGTCTCTTTGGACCCACACAGTCTTTGCTGTCTCCTGCATCCATGGAGCCTTCATTTTGCTGTGCTGTTTGCATGATGATTTACGAGTCAGATCTTACTCTTCACACTTGATGGCAAGAACCCTAAAAACAGTCACATTTTTGTTTTCCTCATAAAACTTTATTCGATAAATGTCTGCTACCACCTCATTTATTAAATCTCTCATCCAGTCTTGTCAACAATAAATGTAGTAAACCATATATGCAGTGGGATTTGGCAGGAGACTTAAAAGTGTCAGTTTAAAGTATCTTCACAAAATAATTAAAGTCTCACTGGAGCTTGCTGTCATTCCCTGTTTTGTTCCCACCTTGAAAATAATTACAAAAGATGCTAAGAATTTGTGACACCTTATCTTCAGTGTCTCTTTGTACCTGCAGGGGATGATGGAGCAGGTGTGTTCTGGGAGTCACTAGCGTCCTCTCTGTCAGCAGTGGAGATGTCTGCTCAGCTGTACTGGCCACCTTGTTTCTGTTCTGGGGCATCTGCTTCGCCCTGTCCACTTCTAGTTCCAGTGTGTTCCATGAATCCTGCTTGACTTCTGCCCGGGGAAACTGCATTAAGTCTGACCATTTATGAGGCACTTGGTAAATAAAAATTCAGTGTTTTACAATCAGCAGTGCACTGGGAAGTATCTAACAGGTGTGCGGGGTGCAGGGGGCGGGGGACACAGCCCTGACTTGGAGGATTAACAGTGTCCTGATGTAAATGCAGCCAGTCCTGCTTGGACGCGTGCGGATCTGTTCCAGCATGACCAACACATAAGGGAACGACTTGAGCATTGTTCGGCTTGCCCACGAGGGTTTCATCACGTGACCCAGGCGACCGCAGCAGCGGCACATAAAGGGCACGCGTGCTCGGGTCGCCAGGACGACGAGCTGACCACATCTGCGGCTTGACTTTCTATCTGGTTCAGAAGACGCTCCCGCCGGCACGTCCCTGTGACATCGGCTGCACCCTTGCCCTGGGCCCGCCCTCCTCAATTTCCCCTTTCCTCTCCCTGTTCTTTTGCTCTTGGGGTCTCTTTCTCTCTGGTTCTAGTTCTCATCCCCTTGCAGGCAGGCTGCTGGGACTGCTGAGCCCCGAGCTGGGCCTTCACTTCCACAAGCACACTTCAGGCTTTTTCAAGGTGACCTTACAAAGTGACGCATTCATTGCAATATCCACACAATATCCTTCTTTCTTAACAAGTCGACATGGACAAATGTGCTGCCATGTTTACTGAGTTGCTGCCCTTTCATTCTGTGTCACTAATAAAGCTTTTGAGTGTTGTGGCCTTGCACCTGTAAGTCCTGCGGTTTTTAATGCACAATTTTGCAGACGCGTTGGGTTTTAGGAAAGCAGACGTCACATGATGGAAGGACCTGCCCATTCCCCTTCCGGCTCTCTCGGAAGAGCTGGTTGTGGGCACACTGGTTCCCCAACTCGGCATTAGTGACATCACAGGGGTCCCCAGAACCCACCGCAGGAGGCGTGTGTTGGGGGTGGGGCCCCAGAATCCACGACCTTGTCATTCCCTGGAGACGCTGCGGTGCTGGTGTGAACTGAGAGCCAGTCCTGAGGGTCAGACGCGTGCCTCTCCTTTGCAGGAGTCAGGAGCCCCTCGCCCTCCTCCTGTGGTCACCACAGGAGAGAAATTGGGGAAGACACAGCGAGCCTCATCTGTGTGCACTCCCCGCGGGGGCAGGCTGGCTGTTTTACTGCTGCTAGGAAGTAAAAACAACTTAGGGGGAAAAAATGGGAAAATAAAAATTTAAACTATTATATAACTACAATAATAAGGGCTAAAATATAAAAACAAGGATATTGATGTAAGAGACTTCTTTTAAAAATTATTATTTTGTATAAATCTAGTCCAGTCTCTTGTTTTTCCTTTATCCTTGGTAAACTAGACTCCCTTATTGTTATACTATTTCCCTTAAAAAGTGAAGAGACTGACTTGGAAAATATGGTTAGTTTCCAGAATTTAAAACATGCTCTATGATCTGAGTAGGAAAACCCAGAGAAAGTTCTAAAAGTTATTCTTATACACAGAAAAGAACAGTCTTTGCTAAATGTTTAACAAGCTTATATGGTTTGATGTGAAGTATTTAATCCCACGTAATTCACTCATGGTGATATGGTTTGTCCCTGGAAAAAGAAACGGCAACCCACTCCAATATTCTTTCCTGGGAAACCCCATGGACAGAGGAGCCTGGTGGGCTACAGTCCATGTAACTACACAGTCCGGACACAACTGAAGTGACTTAGCACACACACATGGTCTTCAACTGAACCTCAGCAGTCTAAAGCACTGAAGAAAGTGAAATCTGAATTAAAGGCTGATTACCAGCCTGATCTCGTTAAGCCCTTGGATGTGAAGCAGACTACACAGTGAACAAAACCGATGGCAAAAACTCGATGAAACCATGTGAAACTGGGGTAAGAGGTGGGAGATCTTGTCTCTCATCCAGATTTAATAAAACATTTGTGTCCTTTTTGGAAAGTTACTGACTTCTTTGCACATCCTTTTCTCATATAAGTTTGGGCTGATGCAGAAAGGTGAGTTATCTTTGGCTCAAACATATCACATCTTGATATGTGACTTCAGGCTCTAAAGGTCAGGGTTGGGGATGGACTAAAGTCCTAGAGATCTTTTTCGAGGCTGATATAAGCAACACCCACTACTTTGTGCTGTCTCGTTGGCTGGGGGAAGATCTGAAAAACCACTTCTGAACCGACATAGAATCACACTCTACTCACCAGCTCTGTAAAATAACCAGTTAGGTCACAGGCAACAGAACAGATGTCACTATGCCAACTCTGGTTCTAAATTCACGGTGTCTCCTAGTAGGGTATTACCTGTGCACTCTTTTCCCTGCTAGCCTTTGTAGAACTTCAATTAAGGCTGAAATGTTAGATCAAACTTGATCCTTACTCGGGACATCCTCTGAGCTCCTCAGGACATCCCAGACCCAGGACTGGCCACATCTTCAGGTCCCACTGCTCAGCACCTCCCTTGCCTGGGTCCCCACCGCGGTTGGCTGCCCTTCCAGCGGGCCTCATGAGCAATGCTGGATTACTCCTCCTCTGGGAACCTCACCCTCAGGTGCATGATGGGAATTCCAACTCTTGACCCTCATGTTCGAGGGCCTCTCCAAAGGCCTCCATCCTCCATCTTAGTTAGGTTGCCTCCAAACACCCCTTCTTCCACTGACAAGGGTCTGATGACCACCCTTCAGCACCACCTGCCTTTTCTTCCGGTTTAATCTTCCAAATCTTCTCCCCACTGAATCCTCCAGGTCCAGGTTGAGTCATTTCCCCCTCTGTATGAGTGGTGATCTTGCTTTCCTCTAATGAAGGATGCACTGGCTCCATTTATCCATTCAACAAACTTTTATCGAAGACCTACAAAGTGCCAAGCACTGTTCTAGCTACAGCGTCCAAGCTCCCCAACTGGCATTTCATCACACAGCTGCTGTAGGAAATTGTAATAAATGGTTAACACTGATCAACAACATATCGTGTGTGCTCAGTTGCTCAGCTGTCCCCTGCTTTTCATGACCCTTTGGTCTGTAGCCCACCAGGCTCCTCTGTCCATGGAATTTTCCAGGCCAGGATACTGGAGTGGGTTGCCATTTCTTTCTCCAGGGGATCTTCCCAACCCAGAGATCAAACTCACGCCTCCTGTATCTCCTGCATTGCAGGTGGATTCTTTACCCACTAGGCTTCAAGGAAGCCCTTTATCACACAGTTGCTGTAATAATTTATAATAATTAGCTAACATTGATCAACAATGTACTGCTCCAGGAAATGGGATAAGTATTTGCTGACATGTCCTATTTCCTATTCCCAGTAACCACCTGAAGTGGGGACTGGTACCCTCAATTTCTCATATGAAGCAGTGAGGCACGAGAAATTGGATGACTTCCCTGGCCACGATTCAAAGTCTGCTCTCTGGCTCCAGACCGCCCATCGCCTCCTGCACGGCTTCATTCTCACCAAGTGGCCATCACAGCCTCTGCCATGATTCATTCTCATTTTCAGTTTTCACCTGTGTGTATCCTGTGTCCTCAACTTAGGTCCCAGACCTCTCACTAAGCATCATAGCACAGCTTCTAGGGCAACCGTCTTCACCCATCACGGTGAGATTTTACCGGAATTCAAGGTTGGAGTCATGGTAATAAATAAGCACGTGCCCTGGACTGGTCCTGTTTTCTAGCATGCACAGAAAACACACAAAAGCGTCCCACACCTCAATTTCACATGCACTTCCCACCTCCCCTGAAACTCGACTTCAGTATTATTGAACGGAAGTTCTTCAGTATTATTATTGCAGTAGAATCTGTGACATTTTTCCCATGAGGTGTTCATTCCATCTTCTTAAATAGGGGAAAGTCTCCAGAAGCCTGGGAACTTTGGGAGGGGCCGGAAGCCGCACCCCTCAACTCAGAAGGTCAGCCCGGAGGACTGGGTCTGCGGCTCTCTGGACGTACCTCACCGCGTCCCCCGAGTCCACGAGGCTCAAACACGCTCAATGGTTCTTTCCACTCTGCCCTGGTCGCTCTCGAAGGAAACCTTTTCCATGTGTTTGCTCAGTCACTTTTTATTTTTGTTAAGAGGAAGACATGGCCACAGTGCATTCCTGTTCCAGGGCTGTGGGTTTTCTGACCTCTCCTAACTGTGAAATGGCTGAGCAGCCTCTCTCCCGGCCTCCCCGAGGTGACATTTTAAATCCAGCATCAGGAGGAATTATGAACGGAAACAAGGGAGACTTGAAAAGTAAAGAATCTGGTTTTGGGGGTTTTTTTTTAGCTTGCTGCCGAGCTAGCATTTTGGCGTTTATTGGAATTTTCTAACCAACTTCATACACTAGGCTTGACTCCCTGGCATGTCTGTGACTCCGAGCCTTTATCTTCTCCGTTCTTACAGAAGTGCTTTTAACTGAAATTTGCTCAGTCGTCTCCGACTCTTTGTGACCCCATGGTCTATACAGTCCATGGAATTCTCCAGGCCAGAACACTGGAGTGGGTAGCCTTTCCCTTCTCCAGCAGATCTTCCCAACCCAGAGGTCGAACCCAGGTCTCCCGCATTGCAGGCAGATTCTTTACCAGCTGAGCTATCAGGGAAGCTATCAGGGAAGTGCTTTAAAACCATTTACTTAATAGCACTTCCTACTTACACCTTACAACATTCAAGGATGAAATATTAATTTCTAAAATACTCCTTCAAGAGGTAAGAGAAGGAAATGTGGTTGTTAGCAGTTTATCACTTTTTAAAATTGTGGGCTCAGTCACTCAGACCTGTCTGACTCTTTGTGACCCCATGGACTGTAGCCCACCAGGCTCCTCTGTCCAGAGGACTCTCCAGGCAGGAACACTGGAGTGGGTTACCCTTCCCTCCTCCAGCAGATCGTCTTGACCTGGGATCGAACCCGAGTTTCCTGCATTGTCGGCAGATCCTTTGCCACTGTGCCTTTTAAAAATTAGTGCACTTTTTTCTTTGAGCAGTCTTAGGTTTGGGCTTCCCTGGTGGCTCAGACGGTAAAGCGTCTGTCTGCAGGGCAGGAGACCTGGCTTTGATCCCTGGGTTGGGAAGATCCCCTGGAGAAGGAGATGGAAACCCACTCCAGTACCCTTGCCTGGAAAATCCCATGGACAGAGGAGCCTGGCAGGCTACAGTCCATGGGGCCGCAGAGTCGGACACCACTGAGTGACGTCACTACTACTGCTTCACTGTAGTCTTAGGGTTACAGAAAATTGAGCAGAAAGCAGAGAGAGTTCCCATGATCCCCTCCTGCCCTGGACTCTGGTTCCCTATCACTGAAACTTGGCATTGACATAGTGGACGTGTTACAACTGACGAAACAATATTAATCCATTATTATTAACTTCGATCCACAGTTTACCTTGGGTGGTCACTCCTAACGTAGCACATTCTATGGGTTTTGTCAAATACATGTATCCTGTATTCACCATTATAGCATCATATATCGTGGTTTTACTGCCTTCAAAACCCTATGCTCCCTCTGTTCACACCTCCCTCCCTCTTTTTGAAAGATCTTATTTATTTATTTAATTTTCTTTTACTTTTGGCTGTGCTGGGTCTTTGTTGCTACGTATGGGCTTTTCTTTAGCTGCAGCAAGCAGGGACTCCTCTCTAGTCGTGGCGCTTGGCCTTATTGCAGTGGCTTCTCCTGTCATGGAGCACAGCTCAGTAACTGTAGCACACCGGCTTAGCTGCTCCGCAGCACATGGGATCTTCCTGGACCAGGGATTGAACCCATGTCTCCTGCATTGACAGGCACAATCTTAAGCCCCAGGTAAGCCCCCTCCCTCCTTCTTAACCCAAGGCAACCACTGATTTTTGAGCTGGCCTTCCCAGTTCTGCCTGTTTCACAACGTCCTATGGTTGATGCCATACAGTAGGCAGTCTTTCCAGACTGAATTCTCTCACTTACGAATATGCATGTAAGTTTCCTTCACATCTTTTCCTGATTTAATGGCTCATTTACTTTTAGAGACGAATAAGATTTCCTTGTCTGGATAAGCCACAGTTTATCCATCCACTTGCCTATTGAAGGACATCTGGGTTGCTTCCATTGCGTTTTGGCCACTAGGAATAAAACCACTAAAAACATGCATATGAGGGTTTTGTATGGAGAGAGGGAAATTTTGAGTTAAATTTTACAGGATAAACTATTACTGTCGACATCACTTCTGACATGACTCCTGTTGCGATTACTGATGTTAGCAAGATTGAGTTACCAAACCCAGAGGTAAGAGCAGTGCTGATGTGACCACAGAGGTGCTCGGTTTGTGGTGCTAGGTCGAGCTGCTAGCCTCGGCCTGTGAGGAAACCCTCGGCTCCTAAAGAAGGAGAAAAGCCACTGTGTATTGGGCAGGAAAACACCTGAGCCATAGCAAGCCCAGCTCCAGGTGCTGCAGTATAGGACTTGGTTTCTCTGAGACAAGAGGAGCAGAAAGATGCGGAGGCCAGTGCGGTCCTCACACCCCCGACTCCCCATCTTTCCACCATCAGCGTGGACCCCACCTCCAGCATCGTCGGCCTGCCTCTCATAGCTGCCGTGTGTGTGTGTCCGGGGGTGGGTGGCCTCAAGCCAGGAGAGCCACAGGGGCAGCAGCTGCGTGGCCTCCGCAGGGACGCATGAGGTTTCCCTGTTGCTTCTGCATGAGCTTCTTCGGTTTGTGTCTCGCGGGCCACACAGTGTCCCATGGCCACCTCCACACCCCAGGGAGGCTCCGAGGCCAGCAGCTGCTCTTCACAGTGCTGTGGGGGAGGAGACCGCGGGGAAGGGCCTTGGGAATGGTTGTCAGATTGGCTAAACCCTCAGATGGATAAACAGCCACAACAATGACAGACTCAACATCCCTGCAGCTGGGCTCGGTCTGAGCGCCCTGCAGCCTGCAAGGGTCTCCCTGGTACTCTTGGGAATACCTGGTCGGACAGAGATGCTCAGGCGGGCTGGCGTGTTCTGCGAGGTCTCCCAGGGGCCAGCACAGTCCTGTTGTCCATCTCAGCTCAACAACACGCTCACTGAACATGCCCGGGCAAACCAGCTTCCTGCTTGACTGGTGGCCTGGCATGTATAAGACCCAAGTCTCCCCACCTGCCGATGTTGAAGGTCAGGCTCTGAATGGAGGTTTGGAAGCAGAGAGAGCATAGCGAGGCTTGTCATGGCACTCCCCATCCGTTTTCCACTTCCGTGGCTTGGATTTAGGTCTCATTATCTCTCACTGGGCTTCCCAAGTGGCACTGGTGGTAAAGAACCCACCTGCCAATGCAGAAGGCGTCAGAGACATGGCTTTGATCCCAGGGTGGGGAAGATCCCCTGGAGGAGGGCATGGCAACCCACTCCAGTATTCTTGTCTGGAGAATCCCCATGGACAGAGGAGCCTGATGGGCTACAGTCCGTGGGGTCACAAAGAGCTGGGACACGACTAAAGCGACTCAGCACGCACGCATGCACGTCTCTCACTTAGATCTTGGCGATGACTTCAGAACTGTCTCCCTCTGCTGGTCCCCTCACATCCAATTCATTTTCCCCAGCATTTTGAGCCGAGCCTCTGGAAGCTCAGGTGCTCACACGCCCGCCATGCCTGCCCGCCTCCTGCCACGTGCAGCCCTGATGCCCTGGCCTGTCATCCGGCAGCTTCATATCCAGCTCCATCTCTCCATTCCCAATCTGGCTCCGCCCCTGCCTCTGAGCCTCTGCTCGTTCCCGCTGTTCCCTCTGCCTGGACAGTCTTCTTCTTCTCATAAAAATCTGGGATTTCAATGCACAAAGCATAGAAAAGTATATATGTATTTAAAAATATTGACACTGAAAAAGTACACAAAACCAAAGAATTTAAAGAATCTATGTCCTTAAGAGAATTCTATAACCTGGTAACATAATAACCTGTAGCGCAAACAAGACACCATAACAAATAAAAATGGGAGGAACGGAGCAGGGCAGCAAATAAAAAATGCTGATTCCTGCAGCCATATGTTGATAGGTTACGGTACATGACAATATATACTGAATTCACATGAAAAATTTTAAAGTTACATAGGGAAGTACAAACAATTAATACTTTCTTGTTATAATTTGTGAACATACTCCTTAATCTTTTGAACATCAGCTGTCACATCTGTAAAATGGACATATTAATAAACTGTACAGAAGACAGGGAGAGAGACTAAAAAACTGTTAGGGGTCTTTTCAACATTAAAATGTCCAATATTATTAGCTATTTAAAAGCAAAAATGTCTCAAAAATGATTACATAATTTCATAGCAGCAGCCTCTTCTTTTTAGCAGTCTCTCTTTAACTCATGTAAGCACAAGACAAACACATATGCAAGAGACTCTGGAGGGCGCCATCCTGCACTGTCAGGAGAAACAACTAAGTTGTTGCTCTTTCTCCACATTTTTAGGCATTCAAGAGAAGGACTCAATACCCCTGGCAATTTCTCTCCCTCTCACTTAATCCTTTTCTAAAACCTCTGTTCAAGTGACTCAACTCTGTGGTTTCTTGTGGTTTAATTCTTTGAAGTGGTTCTGCCCAGCTCCAAATTTTACTAGTGTCACTAGAAACCTAACCAGAATGATGAAAGTTGCACAAGAAAAGCAATTCTCATGAAATTTCAGCATATTTAGGATCGCAACTCCTAAGATAGTCACTTGTAGGATCTTTCTTGCATCTGGTGAGCAAAGTAACTAATCCTTTGTCCACGTGGCAGGAACATTTTAACACTTTCTATTTAAACTGTGGCCCAGTCCACCAGATTCTACCTCTTCCCACGGTTCTCACTTAATTACAAAAACATAACTACTCAAACAGGAAGGAGTGGACTATAGGATTTTCTCTGTCCACTGGGCACTCGAGAAGGCATGTCTGCTGTGGTTCAGAATTCAACCAGGTCATGGAATCAAAGGGGGAGTGGGGTCTTAGGAGTCTGCTATATACACAGGGTGGTGTGTTCTCGAATGTATCTTTTCTTAAAGAGTGGTGAGCTGCATAAGTCTACCCTCGGGGAGCATCTGATGGAGTGACAGGCGGCCTGGAGGTTGACAATAGGTCACCACCAGCCATATGCAGCAGGGCCAGGAGCCAGGCCAACAGCTACCCAGCCCTCCTTCCAGGAGGGGTGGGTGCAAGTCTCTCAGTCACGTCTACGTCTTTGCAACCCCGTGGACTGTAGCCCACCTGACTTCCCTCTCCTTCACCATCTCCCAGCATTTGCTCAGACTCATATCCATTGAGTCAGTGATGCCATCCAACCATCCCATCCTCTGCCACTCTCTTCTCCTCCTACCCTCAATCTTTCTCAGCATCGGGGTCTTTTCCAATGAATCGGTTCTTCACATCAGGTGGCCAAAGTATCAGAGCTTCAGCATCAGTCCTTCCAATGAATATTCAGAGTGGATTTCCTTTAGGAAACCAGCCAATCTTAAAGGAAATTAGACGCTTTGGAAAGAGGCAAACATGTTCAGAGACGAATAATAATACAAAAGCAGCAACCATCTTGAAAATAGACGTGTTCTATCTTGGTTCGAGGGAGTCCAAATTTGGTGCGTGCCACCTGGAGACTGCAGTGCTCAGGGCTGGAGGGTGGGCGGCCAAGGCCAAGGGGTGAGGGTCCCGCAGTGTTCACGCCTGACTCCGCGCCTGACAGCCCAGCGTCAGCCTCAGGGCAGCTCAGCATAAAAGCATGAAGCTGGTATTTCTGATCCTTCCCAGATCAGAACTCACACAGAGCGCTTCTCACTCACAAGAGGCGCAAAAAGGAGGACTCACTGGTTTAGTGAACGGAGACCGGGAGCCTCCAGGACCTTCAAGCAGAGATCTCCCGGCGTCCTCGTCCCTCCGCCTCTTGTCACCAAGGACAGAAGGGGCGCCCAGAACAGGGGGCTGGACGTGTGTGTGTGTGCAGGAGCGAAGGACAAAGCGGCCCAGGATGAACGGGAAAGGCCAAGGAACGCCTGTTCCACAGAAAGAAGTAATTACAAAGATCGGCTCCAGGCTTCCCAGGTGGCGCTCGTGGTAAAGAATCCACCTGCCGATGCAGGAGATGCTGGTTCAATCCCTGAGTCGGGAAGACCCCCTGAAGGAGGGCATGGTAACCCACTCCAGTATTCTTGCCTGGAGAATCCCAAGGACACAGGAGCCTGGCGGACTACAGTCCACAGGGTCGCAAAGAATCGGACATGACTGAGAACACACACACACCCCTCCAGTGACCTATGATTGAAAGAGTCTCATCTCCTGACATGTATCAGGAGGGGTCTGTTTCCTGATGCTTCTCTCATCACTTTTCCTGGAGAAGCGAGAGGCGAGAGCATACATGGGTGGACGGAAGGAAAAGCTGGAAACAGCCTCTGGGGCCCGTGGACCAGGGCTATGTGCAGAGCGGTGATGGGTCACGGTTGCTTCTGAAGGCAGCACAGAGCTCCAGGCTCAGCTCCTCGCCCAGGGCTGTTCCTGGCAGGATCGCCCAGTGAGAACCGAGGGAAACGTCTGCAATATGCTCAGTGGGGTGGGGAGCCAAGGTGAGGAGATTCATAAAAAATGTGCCTCCGGCTGATGGTTTCCATACTTCGGGGCAAGAAACGGTCTTCTCCAGAGCAGGGTGGGGTGGGGAAGGGAGGGGGGAGGGAGGGGGCCTGGGGCCCGTCCCAGGGTTCAGGGCTTTCCCTTCATCTCTCACGATCCTGGGAAGACATACGAAAAAGCACAGTGCTTTGCCATAAAAATATCATGAGCCCTTTATCCACTGCCCTCCCGATGAGCAATATTACATACCATCCTACGTGGATCAGACCAAAGAAACACGATGATTTATGTCTAGCTTCTGCATTCACATGGAGACACTGGCTATCTTTGCACGCTTGTGGCAATCAGCCTAGAAAGTTGACTCCCTGGGTGTTATTTCATCCAGATCCTCTGTTTTTTTTTGGAGAGAAGAAGACAAAGAGAGTCACGAAAGCCGCAGGAGGGCTCCCTGAATGCTCCTGTGCTGCTCCAGGGGCCCCGGGCTGGGGCCGGCACATCCCCTTCCCCGCACCATCTCCCCCCCCAGGAGCCGGCCTCCTGGCGGACAGGCCGGGCCCAGGGCTGGACGACCAAGCAGACAGCCAGAAGCAGTGTCCCTGAGAGCTCAGCAGCCGGCGTTCCCGCAAGGCAGCCTGGCCCCTGCAATTGGCGAGGGCACCTGGCCTTGAGGTCATGGCTCCTACCTCCCCACTCCACTCCCCAGTGGTCAGCCAACACGTCCGAAAGGAAGGAACAGTCTAGAAGGAATCACAGCCCTGAGACGAGGGAGCGACAACAAGCCCAACACATGGGGCAGAGTTAGCACCTCCCAACGTGAAAACCCGGCTGCTCTGTGAGTAGGGACACTGCGCTTTAGAGGGCAAGGGCTGCACGTGGAAAACCACGGAAGGGGTCACCAAACGAGGACAGGTGAGAGAACCAAAAGTCCAGGAAGGCCACGGGAAAGGAAAGTAGAAGTCTTTTAAAAAAAGTGAATAAAGGCTGAAGAACATACAAAGTTCACATCACTGTGGCAAGAATGATGGCAAAGTCGTTCTCCCAGGACCCCGCAGCAAGTTTGCAAAGAACACACCGTAAAGAAACGGAAAACATAAATACAGGTGAGGGTGAGGAGGACCCACAGGAGTTCCAAGAGGCATGAACCGAGACGGGAAGAGACGCAGCATCCAGACAGAGAGCAAGACAGTGTCCCGAGCTGGGAGAGACAGGCCCCCTCATGGAAAGGTCATTTTCCACCCAACACCATGCAGGACAAAATGTTAAGCCCACCCGGAGACATGCCGTCACTCACTTTCAGAACATTAAGGACCGAGAGAAGCTGGTTGGCGAGAAAGGGGAGGTGGGAAGCGGCTGGAAATCCACCGGAGCTGCTCAGAACCAGGCAGCGATCCAGCAGAGCGGTTCGCGTGGTGGGGTGGGGGCGGTCAGTCGCCGAGCAGGAAATGAAGAACCAGGAGAGGGGTAAGCGGGGGCCCTGGGTTCCCGGGAAGGCAGAGGCATGTGCAGACGACAGTGGAGCCTCGAGAGCAGGGAGAAGGGGGACGCGGAGAGGAGACGGGCTCAGTGTCTTCACTGTTCAGTTCAGTACAGTTCAGTAGCTCAGTCGTGTCCAACTCTGCAACCCCATGGACTGCAGCACACCAGGCCTCCCTGTCCATCACCAACTCCTGAAGTCCACCCAAACCCATGTCCACTGAGTCGGTGATGCCATCCCACCATCTCATCCTCTGCCGTCCCCTTCCCTCCTGCCTTCAGTCTTTGTCAGCATTAGGGTCTTTTCCAATGAGTCAGCTCTTCGCAACAGGTGGCCAAACTATTGGAGTTTCAGCTTCAACATCAGTCCCTCCAATGAACACCCAGGGCTGATCTCCTTTAGGATGGACTGGTTGGCTCTCCTTCACTATTACCTGTATGGATTCGGGTCCACAAGACCAGCAAGGTGCCCACCCAGTCACCGAGGGTCAACACCAGGACCACACTCCCGGCATGCACAAAACCCACCTGCGGGCAGCCAGGCCTTCATACACACAGAAGACACACACGTGTGCCCAGAGAACCAGCTGTTCACTGTGCCCACAGGGATGCTGGGTCTGTCCATTGAACCTGAGCCTTTCGTGAGCTGAAATATAAAACAAGCACGTGGGCACACACATACACACACACAGACGACTGAGCTGTAATTACTGTTCTAGCTACCTGATCTTAGAAACACAGCAATGTGCCAGGAAGAGACAGTCTTCAGATGCTGGTAGGAATGCAACCAAGCTTTCCACCCTTGAAATGAAATCCTGAAGTAATTAATCAAGATTTATGTGGCTTCTCCTCCGGCCCCCTCTCAAATACGCACACACACACACAAGGAAAGAGGGAATGTATTCTTAATACTAACTCAGGGCAGCTCAGACTCTAGCCATAAAGTAAATCTGTATCATTTACTCAGACCTTGCATGTGAAAAGTGCTTCACAGCTTTCAAAAAACGTCCCCAGACCTCCTCTCCAGCGTGGACTATCCCGTTCTCAGGGAGGATGAGTTGGTGCTTTTTAAAAAAAAAAAAAATAGCAAGAGTCAAAGATTCCGGGATCAAAGCCTGGCTCTCCTTCCTTCTTGCGGCTTGACCTCTCCCAAGAGGTTTCCCATCTCTGGTCCTAATTTCCAAGTTTAAAAGGGGTAGGATTAAAGGCAACCACAGGGATTGTGGCGAAAGTCTTAGCGGAAGTTTCTGGCGTGAAAATGGACAAGCGGTTTTCCCGGGAAGGAAAGCGGCCCCGGGAGCATCAGGGACGGAGCCGGAGCCCTGGGTGACAGGTGACCACGCCCGGACAGATGTGCGCCTCGGCCAGCCGGCGGGCACCCCATCCCCAGCCCGCCTCCGCGCTTGCCTCGCGGCCTGGACGTCCCTCCCCCTCACCTCCTCACTGGCCCAGCCTGCCTCCACGACCACCGACCGCCACCGGGCCCACGGGAAGGGCCCCCCACCTTCTGCGCTCTCAGCGGGGGCCCTGCGGGCACTGGGTGCTGCCTTTAACTCTGATCTGAGCCCCTGGGGGGCAGCAGGTCACCAGCCGGAAGGGCAGGCAAGGTGTCGGCCACAGCGTAGTCACCTGGTTTCCCGGCAGGTGGAAACCCAGGCATCCCAAGGCGGTGACCTCCGTGAAATCCACGGGCGACGCTGCCCGTTCCTTTCTCTGCGGTATCGCCAAGCAGTGCTTCATTTAGTCTATGACCCTCCCCGGAAGCAGAAGTCACCTCCTCGTTAGCCAGCCTGCAGCAGCGGGGAGCGGCCGCCCTCGTTCGCCCACAGTCACGACCGTGCCCCCGTCCTCCCAAAGAATCAGGGTCCCTCGGGCTGGGGCAAGACCAGAGACGGCACCCCACTCCAGAGAGGCAGGGGAAATCCAGCAGGCCAGAACGCGCAGCTGAGCCACTGCACCCTCTTCTCATGGGCCATACTTCTCTACACTCGTCACTTTTATACCTATTCTTTTTTTTTTTTTTAAATCACTACCAGTTTACCACGTTCCCTTTTTAAAAGGTAGAGGAAGTCTGGGCATAAAATCCCTGAAATATTCTTAATTTAAAACATGTCCAACCGATTCCACTTGAGTGCCGCTAGTGCAACTCACCATAGACGATTTGTGAATCCTCTCTCATCACCATCAGGAATGCACAGAGATGGCTTTGCTTCACAGCAGAAAAATAACAACGTTGTGGGGCGGCTATACGCCAATACAATTAAAAGGAATAACAGGAAAACCAAGACAGAGAAAAACACACCCTGTAAACACAGCCATCTGCCTAGAAAAGTGACTGGGAGGAAACGAATTCTAATATTATCTCTGGGGGCTAGGAAAGCAGGTGATTTTAATTTTCTTCTTCCTTTTTTTTCCGTTTTGTTTTAAATTTCTGTTAAGACTGAGAATGGTGCTTTTTTCGATTTGCCTTAAAACTTTAACAATGCAGGTAATGTGAATATGCAATTAAAGGCAGTGATAACGCTGAATGTGGAAAGCACTGGCGACTACAGAAAAGTTTTTTAAGTCTTGGTCCCTGTCACCGGGGGCTTCTCTGGGGGTGATGGTGATAAAGAGCCTGCCGGTCAATGCAGGAGACTTCAACAGACCCGGGTTCGATCCCTGGGTTGGGGAGATCGCTGGGAGGAAGAAAGAGCAACCCACTCCAGTATTCTTGCCTGGAGAATCCATGAACAGAGGAGCCTGTGGGCTACAGCCCATGGGGTCGCAGAGAGTCAGACACTACTGAAGGGACTTAACACGCAGGCACTCACACCCTATCCCCAAGCAGGGCTCAGACTTGAAGGGACGGCCACAGACACAAGTAATGACTAGGTGGGTGTGTGGATGCAGTAACCGCAACAATATTTCTTCAACCAGTATTCTGTTCTGGGCACACAGATGTACTCAGGCCATCATTCGAAGAGAGATCAGGCGCAGTGATGACCGTGAAAGAGGAGAGGCCCTCTGCTTGAGGAAACCAAGACAGGCTTCTCAAAGGAGCAGACGCCCCGGTGATTGCTACGGAGAGACGTCACCACGCAGAGGGGCCGGAGACACGTCACCACGCAGAGGGGCCGGAGACACGTCACCACGCAGAGGGGCCGGAGAGACGTCACCACGCAGAGGGGCCAGAGAGCGCTGAGAAGCGCATCGCCATGGCGGGTAAGTCTGCTCGGGCAGGGTGTGAGCTTATTTTGGTTTGGCAAACAAGTTCACCTGCATCATTTTTATCTTTAAAATTACTTCTGCATGCACTTTTGGCTGTGCTGGTCGTTGCTGCTGCACGGGCTCTTCTCCAGTTGTGGCGAGCTGCTCGGAGAGTTTCCTTGCTGCGGAGCAGGCGTCCAGGCACGCGGGCCTCAGCTGGGGTGTGTAGGCCCAGCAGTTGTGGCGCCCAGGCTTAGCGGCTCAGCGGCGTGTGTGTGGGATCTCCCAGTGTCTCCTGCATCGGCAGGTGGATTCTTTACCACCGAGCCACCAGGGAAACCCTGTATCATCTTTTTGATTTCACGTATATGGCATACCATATGATGTTTGTCTTTCTCTTTTTATTTTTTCCGATTTTTATTGGCGTATAGATGGTTTATAGTGTCGTGTTGGTTTCTGCTGTAGGGCAAAGTGAATCAGCTGCACGTATACATATTCCCACTCTTTTTTAGATTCTTTTCCCAATTGGGCCATTACAGAATTTTGAGTCCAGTTCCCTGTGCTACAGTAGCAGGTCCTTGTCCGTTATCTATTTTATATATAGTCAGTGTGTATATGTCAAGCCCAATCTCCCAATTTATCTCCCCCATTTTCCCCTCTAACCATAAATATTTTACAACTGTGACTCTACTTCTGTTTTGTAAATCAGCTCATTTGTAGCATTTTTTAAAATTCCATACATTAGAGATGTCACATGACATTTATCTTTCCGTGTCTGATTTACTTCACTTGGTATGATAACCTCTCGGTCCGTCCACTTGCTGCATATGGCATTATTTCATTCCTTTTATGGCTGAGTAATATTCCATTGTTTATATATTTTCTTTATTCACATGTTAATGAGTCTAAACGTTTGATACAGGAGTGTGATGTGATCAGGTTTGCATTTAAGAAGGATCACTCTGACGAAATTTACCAGTCTCTACCCAAAAGCCTGTAAGTTCTGTGACAAGTGGGAAAATCAAAGAAGTGTTCCCAGAAAGTCTTTATTGTTGCTAAAGCTTAAAGACATCCTAGAAGGGTTAAGCAGTAAAATCAGATGAGAAGAAAGGAGGTATAAAATTTGGAAAGGGGCCATAAAATTATCATTATTTGTAACTGACTGGACTAGAAGGTTAGGTAGCATCACTGACTCAAAGGACATGAGTCTGAGCAAACTGGGAGTCAGTGGAGGACGGAGGAGCCTAGCATGCTGCAGTCCATGAGGTCACAGAGAGTCAGATGTGACTTAGCAACCCATCAGTAACAACCTGACATACTTGGGAAAACGATCTGAAGGACAAATATAAGTGACCTAAGGTGATTCTTACATAAGGTGGGCAAGTAACAGTCAGCACGGAAATCTCTCTGCCCCTCCTCCTCTTCCGCCTCCTCTTCCCGTTCTGTTCCTGAGCAGGTCAGCCCCAAAGCTGTGAGCTGGGGGCGCACAAGACAGGCTTCGTGGCCAGGGCCGAGCACGGAGGAAGCCGCGACGCGAGAGCCGGGCTCAGAGCCTGGACGGCGGAGGAGAGCGTGCACACAAGGGCGCGGGTCACAGCGGTGATGGAGCACGGCTGCACGGAGAAAGCCGACCAGACAGCAGCAGGTGTGAATGTAGATAGGCTCCTCACTACGCGAGACGAGACTTACAAATACGGGAAAGCTGCGCTTAGGATGAAACTTGTGATGCTGGATTGCAGTGAAGATGCTGGCATGACCTCCACATTTAGGATATATAGAAATATAGAAAAGACCCAGATGCGGATGTGTTTGTATGTGTGAGCATCTTGGTCGCTCTACACAGATACAGACATCAAGACTGAGGTAGAGATAGACATGTCAAAAAATACAGAAGCCACCTCAAAGGGGCTCCCCCCAGCCACACCTGGGACTCTGAGCTTTGAAATAAACAGTAGCAGTAAGGTATGGTAACCCACTGAATAAAACAGGAAAACAAGTGTCCAAACTCACGGAAGTCCACAAATCTTAGCGATGTTTTCATAGGTCGGTTTCCCAAAGGACTAGAAATAAAAGCAAAAATAAATGGGACCTAATCAAACTTATAAGTTTTCGCATAGCAAAGGAGGCCATCAATATAACAAAAAGACAACCTACAGACTGTGACAAAATATTTGCAAATGATGCAACCAACAAGGGCTTAATTTCCAAAATAGACAAACAGCTCATAAAACTTATTAATAAAAAAACAAGCTCATGTAAATCAGCAAATTAGTAATCAAATATTTGAAAAGGAAAAGAATACTTGCATGCATTAAAGTTTACCCTCCCACAAATTCCTTACTACTCACAAGGGGGAAAAGTGTAACTTACAATGGAGACAATTGGAGGACACTCCCTTAATTGACCAAGGGGTCAAAGTGGACATCTTCACTAACAGGAAAAATTCGATTCATGGACCACTTGTTATGGCGAATATGAAGAACAGAGCATAATTTCAGCGACAGTCCCCCTTACAGGGCGTAGCCTGGGTCTACAAACTCAAACTGAGAGTTACACTACAAAAGTACTTACTCCTCCTCTTCAAAACCACAAAGGTGGTAAAAACCCATGAAAGATGAGAAACTGCTCCAGACTGAAGGGGCCTAGAGAAACAAACGCCCTCTGAAGCTCTGAGTCTGATCCCTTTGTTATTAAGGATGTTATTAGAACAAACTGGAAAAAACACGAACGGACCAGAGGGCTAGATGGTAGAGATGAATCAACATTCAGTTCCAATTTTGATGGGTTGTCATTTTATTCATCTAAGAGGATGTCCTAGTTTGTAGAAACTTCACAATAAAATATTCAGGTTGTATAATGCTTGCAACTTTTCTGTAAGTTTATTTCAAAATTTAAAAATCAATTTATAAAAATATCCATAGCATTCACCATATATAAGAAACTACTCCAAAAATATTTAGTGTAAGAAATGTTTACATTTATAAAGGCAATTTTTTAAAAAGGATAAAATGTTGCAATGGTGAATGGTGTTGTTTCCTTAATCTCTTTCTGTTTTATCATTGTTAGTGTATAGGAATGCAAGGGATTTCTGTGTGTTAATTTTATATCCTGCAACTTTACTATATTCATTGATGAGCTCTAGTAATTTTCTGGTAGAGTCCTTAGGGTTTTCTATGTAGAGGATCATGTCATCTGCAAATAGCAAGAGTTTCACTTCTTCTTTTCCTATCTGGATTCCTTTTCTTTCTTTCTCTGCTCTGATTGCTGTGGCCAGCACTTCCAAAATTAAGTTGAATAGTGGTGAGAGTGGGCACCCTTGTCTTGTTCCTGACTTTAAGGGAAATGCTTTCAGTTTTTCACCGTTGAGGATAATGTTTGCTGTGGGTTTGTCATATATAGCTTTTATTATGTTGAGGTATGTTCCTTCTATTCCTGCTTTCTGGAGAGTTTTTATCATAAATGGATGTTGAATTTGTCAAAGGCTTTTTCTTCATCTATTGAGATAATCATATGGTTTTTATCTTTTAATTTGTTAATGTGGTGTATTACATTGATTGATTCGCTGATATTAAAGAATCCTTGCATTCCTGGGATAAAGCCTACTTGGTCATGATGTATGATCTTTTAATATGTTGTTGGATTCTGTTGCTAGAATTTTGTTAGGGATTTTTGCATCTATGCTCATCAGTGATATTGGCCTGTAGTTTTCTTTTTTTGTGGCATCTTTGTCTGGTTTTGGTATTAAGGTGATGGTGGCCTCATAGGATGAGCTTGGAAGTTTGCCTTCTTCTGCAATTTCCTGGAAGAGTTTGAGTAAGATGGGTGTTAGCTCTTCTGGGAAGACCCAGAGGGATGGGATGGAGAGGGAGGTGGGAGGGGGGATTGGGATGGGGAACACATGTAAATCCATGGCTGATTCATGTCAGTGTATGGCACAAACCACTACAATACTGTAAAGTAATTAGCCTCCAACTAATAAAAATAAATGAAAAAAATAAAACCAAATAAATAAATAAATAACACAAAGAAGTCATTTTCATTACATAGTTTTTGTATCTTTTGAATTTTCACCAATGCATTTATTCTTCATGGAAGACTCTGCTGTATACCCAAAGCACTCACAATGTTTTTAATCAACTATGTTCCAGTATAAAATTAAAAAGTTGAAAAAACATAAAGATGTGAAGTAAACACTAAAAAAAAAGAATAACTGGAATTTTGGCAAAGAGGATGCATTGAGGAAAACACTATCAGAAGATGCATTGAATCTACTAGAAGTTATTATGAAGAAGTTTCTTTTAAATAAAGAAAAATTCACAGCAATGGACTCTGATTGTAAGATCCAGTGTGCTTAAACACAAGGAATAGTTCCTCGTTACCCACACCCAGACCATCCATGATTCAGCCCTCCCAAGGCTGGGAGAAAAGCACGGCTCCCTCCCAGAAACCTCTGTAACTCTTTGGATCACTTCCATGAAGTCGCTCACTTAATGTCTCACGTAACACAGATTTCTCTTCCATAAAGACTGAAAACTCCTTAAGGGCTGAGAAGATGGACTCTGGCCCATCACTCGTGACAATTCTCCACTGCTTTACACATAGTGAACACGTGATTTTCAAGCTCTCATTTTCTTTTCTTTTTCCCCGATCCAAACTCAGACCTGAATTATGAATCGAGTCTCACCAATTAAGAACCAAGTTCTATATACACATAATTTTTTTCTTCTGACAATGGAAGGAAAGGGAGTAAAACAATAGTCATGTATCACCTCTAATTTTTAAAAAGAAAAAATGGAAAGCTTAAATCATCAGACCTGGGGGTTGAAGCAATACTGACAACCACAGCTGTTCCAGACATTTCTAGAGATAATTTGGCATTGATTTTTGCAAATTGGCATGCAGGCAGCCACAAAACTTTTATTTATTTATCTCATTATTTTACCTCTTTACTTATCACATCTAGATGTGATAAGTAAGATTTCACACTGGATGGAGAAAAACTAAACTATATGTACCCATCACGTGACTCTAATTTAACTTTAAACATTTTGAAGTGATATAAAATAACAAGTGATACTTGACAAAGTAGCAATCAAGGCATAAACATCAGAGGCTAAGTCCAGCCTCCTGGAGTGTGAGGGGGTGAGCAGAAAAGGTACAGTCTATAACAAAGAAGCCGAGAAGAATGTCACTTAAAGAAACACACAGTTAATTACTCCCCAAGTACATAAGGCCTTCCCAGGTAACCCGCCGGCCAGTACAGGAGACGTGAGAGACACAGGTTCAATCCCTGGGTCAGGAAGATGCCCTGGAGGAGGGCATGGTGACCCATTCCAGGACTCTTGCCTGGAGAATCCCATGGATAGAGGAGCCTGGCAGGCTGCAGTGCATGGTGTCGCAGAGTCGGACACGACTGAAGCCACTTAGCATCCACACAGCACAAGCGCATTGAGATCGCAAATGAGGTGTGAAGACTTTTCAAGAACATAAGTATGACTTTAGGACGGAGAGTGTGCCTGTCATTCTGTGGTGGACAGCGGAGCACATTCTGTCTACTCACCAGGTGGAGCGACTGGGAAACAGGATTGAGGTCACTGGTGGGGCCACTCCTGGGCAAGGCCAAGGCCCGGAGGGGCCCCAGGCTCCCTGCACTGCCTTCTGTGCTGCCCTGAGAAGGGCATGTCCCCATGTCTGGGGAGCATGCATCCAGGTTGGATGCATGAGGCAAGTGCTCAGGGCTGGTGCACTGGGAAGACCCAGGAGGGCCGCCTCCTGGCCGCCTTCCCTCTCACCTTCCACCTCTGTGTGGGGACCCACCACTCAGGCTGTTCCCGGTTCTCGGTCATTCACATAAAAGCATTTGTTGAACGGCTACTCCATGCTCATTATTGGAAGAACCACAGGAATGAAGACTTGATCATGCCCTGAAAATGCTTCCAGTCTCGCTGGGGAACCAAGGCTCTCACGGGAGTCTTAGCTGGACTGAGCCCCACAGATGCCACTGTGTTACTGGGTTTCACTTCCAGTCAACACAGGCAGTCTAGAGCCCTCTTAGAGGTGGTCCTGAATCCAAAGAGATTTGCATTAATTCACTTAAATGATTTATTTATGTAACTTTTCACCAAGATAGTTCACTGGCTTTGCATGCATGCCCACTTTTATCTGTGTGACCCCATGGGCTGTAGCCTGCCTGGCTCCTCTGTCCATGGGGATCCTCAAGGCAAGAATCCTGGAGAGGGTTGCCATTTCCTTCTCCAGGGGATCTTCCTGACTCAGGGATAGAACCTGGGTCTCCGGCATCACAGGTGGATTCTTTACCCCTGGCCAAGGACCGTAACAACTCTGGTACTGTGGGCTATCTGCTGTCACGAAGATAACTATAAAATGTGGTCTAAACCAGGGTTTTATGACCTTTTCAACTCACAGTAAGAAGTTCATTTTATTTATTTATTTATTTTGGAGTTTTATTTTTTATTTTATTTTTTTCATTTATTTATATTGCTTGGAGACTAATTACTTTACAATATTGTAGTGGTTTTGCCATACATTGATATGAATCAGCCATGGATTTACATGTGTTCCCCATCCTGAACCCCCTCCCACCTCCCTCCCCATCCCATCCCTCTGGGTCTTCCCAGTGCACCAGCCCTGAGCACTTGCCTCATGCATCCAACCTGGACTGGCAGTCTGTTTTATACTTGATAATATACATGTTTCCTTTTAAAATAGAACCAGATGTGGGCACACACATACCACTAAATAGTACCTGCCCCCTGCTGGACCCACCATCATGCTCCCCTCCCCTCCTTCCCCTCCTCCCAGTCCTCCCCCGCCCTCCCCCTCCCTTCCCCCCATTCCATTCAGTTTTGAGAAATATGATTTGAGTTTACTAAAAATAGATTTCATGACTCACAAATAGACTGTGACCCACAATCTGAAAAAGCGCTGGTTGACAAAATGTGACGGAGCTGAGGCTCTGAGGATGCCCACATATGTTTTGTGAGGGAGAGACACATGGAGGATTTATTGGGGTTCACTGAAATTGGCAAAGGAGGGTATTATATGAACAAAAGCTTGAAATATTTTTAAGAAATAAACATTTTGAAGAAACATCCAGCAGTCCCTGACAGTCTATAGATGTCCATGATAACAGCAGGGTGCCCCGAAGGATGAAGACAGGCTAGCAACATCAGTAACTAAAGACCACCATGGGGCTTCCCAGGTGGTGCTAGTGGTAAAGAACCTACCTGCCAATGCAGGAGATGTAAGAGACATCGGTTTGATCCCTGGGTCAGGAAGGTCCCCTGGAGTAGGAAATAGCAACCCACCCGAGTATTCCTGCCTGGAGAATCCTATGTACAGAGGAGCCTGAAGCAACTTAGCACACACCCCATCCAAGGACAGGTGAATACAGCACCTTTATGGAAGTGTCCAAATAAAAGTGCAATGTCTGGGCATTACCCATGTTAGTCTAGAAATACAGTAACGATTTCCAGGTGAGTGTTTTTAATTCTTGTCACAGTTCATTCTCTTGGATATCTGGGCAATTTCCTACTTCAGTAACATCACAGAGTTTCTTAGCAAAACTTAAGCAGTTTTGCTTGTGAATTAGCCACCCTGTAAACCAGACATTGAAGTGAAAATGTTTTACCCTTATACTTTCTCCTGTCTACCAAATACCACTTGAATCAGTCTACTACATTATAAGTAATTCTTATATAAAGCTACAAAAGTTTATAGCAATTTTAGAATTGCTTTCCATAGCATATATAGAGTGTCACTAGGAATTAATACACAGCTTCTTATCAATGCAAATATGTATGGGTTTTTTCCTTCATCTTTCCTCCACTTTTATGCTTAGCATGATAACTGATTAGTCTAATGGCTGCAAGGTTTCATATGAAAGAGTCCCTCTTCTCTAGAATCTTTGAGGCCAAGGAGAGGACACCAGGATGCCAAAACTATTGAAATGGCCCTCGGCCCATGCAGAATGTGGTGAGTGCTTAAGGCCACCGAGAACTCTAGATCCTAGATTTGGGAGGAAAAATTACCCCCCTCCACTTGTGGAGATGGCCACGGCTTCACGGAGGAGGTAGACATTCAGAGGGACCTCCAAGGATGCAGGCTTCCAGAAAGAGAGACTGAGTGGAGAACAGGAGTTCTGGGAAGAAGAAACTTTGTAAGTACTCCTCAGTTCTGTTCAGTCGCTCAGTCATGTCCGACTCTTTGCGACCCCGTGGACCACAGCACGCCACGCCTCCGTGTACATCACCAGCTCCAGAAGCTTACTCAAACTCATGTCTGGATGAGTTCTCCTAGAAGGTATCAGTTTAGCTCAGTGGGAGGGTGCTGTAAGGGGTGAGATGGGAGGAACACCAAAGAGAGTAAGTCTCTCGCTCTGCATCGCTACTTTTAGTTGACCACACGTTGGCACGTCCATCATCTCACTGAAACCTCTTCAGGACCACAGTGCAGCAGACCCTCATGCCCAAGGAGAGGGGGTGGCGACATTCCTGCAGGAGAAGAGACAGTGATGGGCTGCCCGCGCTTGCAGGGGAGGGAGCCCGAGGTGGCCGCCGTGTTTGATGTATGTACTTCCTTCAAGAAGTAGACCCTGCCCCATCCATCACATGAGGAGTTCGGTCTTTGGGATGTGGAGGACAGGCCAGCAGTATCAAGGCCTTCCTTCAGGCCTTCCTTCCTCTCTGCTCTGGTCCTAAGGTCTGACCCGGAGCTGCAGTCCACCTCATCAATGAGGGGAGGCAGAGGCAGGCGAAGGGGCCACGTCCAAGGCTGGAGGCCCCCTCTGCTCCATCTGTGATCCACCCCCAGGGATTCCCTGCAAACCCCCTCCCACTGAAGTCTTCTTTGGATTTCACCACTCTTAACTGAGAGGGACTCATAGAAAGGAGGGGGGCTGAAGCAAGAGAGCTGGGGGCCCAGGGTCCAGCTAGGGCAGTCCAGCAAAAGCCCACCTCAGCCCTCTCCTGCCTACGTAGGCACAGGCAGGGCATGGGCCGGGCATCCTAAGGCCCTATGTAGGCATAGGCAGGGCATAGGCCGGGCATCCTAAGGCCCTATGTAGGCATAGGCCGGGCATGGGCCGGGCATCCTAAGGCCGCAGAAACGTTCTCCTCAAGAGGGCCTTCCATCGTTCCTTCATGCATTCACTCAACAAGTGTTTAAGGAAGACTCAGTATCTGCCAGGTTTTACTCTAACTGAGAGAGGTACCCTGGGAAAAAAAACAAGACCAAAGAGGCTTCTGTCTTTATCAAGAAGATATTCTCATGGGGAGAAACAGACTATTAAAAAGTAAGCACTATAAGAAAGTCTCGGATAACACTTCGTCCCGTGCAATACATCCCTCTTCCACAGTGGCCCCAGGCTCTTGGACCCTGGGTGGCCAGCCCCAAGCACAGGCCAAGCGGTGACTCAGACGTCTGACAGAGAGACTAGGGTGGGATAGAAGCGCGTCGTGGCGGGGACCTGGGCGGTGCTCGCTGGTGTCCTTTCTCTAACTCGTGGGTAATCACGTAGCACATAAATGGAGCTATTCCCAGCATCACTCTCATGAACCTCACGAAATCCTGTCCCTGCAACATTTCAGTTGCACTTTGCAATTCTTGTGCCCTTGAGACCATCAGATGACAATGACCTCAGGTCTGACCATCGAGACTGAACAACACTGCAAGGAATGGGCAGGAAAAGAGCTTAATATTAAGCAGAGAGGGGGGCAGATTAAATTAGCATGCTATCCATCGGTAAGTAATTTTTCTTATATGTTATGACAAATTACTTTTCCCTATAATCTTCGGACATTCCTAATGAAGTTAAAGAAAACTCCTCCTGCTCTGTAAGTTATTTCTGTTTATACATAATAATTATCACCTTCATCATTTAAGATAGGCAACTGGTTTGGACCCAATGCCTGTCATTTCAAACTGGGTCATTGAAATCCAGTGGGTCTGAGTGAAACCAGGGTTGCAACAATGCCATGGAATCTTTTACTAAACGTCAAGCCAGAGGTGACACCATGCTCAGAACAGGAGACTCAGCTGTGACCTCAACCTCAATGCTCCAGTGAACTTCAAGTTAGGGGGAACATGTGATGTGGCCAAAGACAGCTTGAGGTCAGGGTTTGGAATTGAGAGATTTGCCCTGGATAGCTCTGCAACCATGAAATTAAAAGATGCTTGCTCCTTGGAAGGAAAGCTATGACCAACCCAGACAGCATGTTGAAGAGCAGAGACATCACTTTGCTGACAAAGGTTTGTATAGTCAAAACTATGATTTTTCCAGTAGTCAGGTACAGTTTTGAAAGTTGGACCATAAAGAAAGCTATGACAAGCCTAGACAGCATATTAAAAAGCAGAGACATCACTTCACTGACAAAGGTTTGTATGTCAAAACTATGATTTTTCCAGTAGTCATGTACAGATGTGAGAGTTGGACCATAAGGAAGGCTGAGCACCAAAGAATTGGTGCTTTTGAATTGTGGTGCTGGACAAGACTCTCGGGAATCCCTCGGACAGCATGGAGATCAAACCAGTCAATCTTAAATGGAAATCAACTCTGAATATTCATTGGAAGGACTAATGCTGAAGCTCCAATATTTTGGCCACCCGATTTAAAGAGCTGACTCGTTGGAAAAGACCCTGATGCTGGGAAAGACTGAAGGCAGAAGGAGAAGAGAGCAATAGAGGATGAGATGGTTGAATGGCATCACTGGCACAATGGACATGAATTTGAGCAAACTCCAGGCATAGTGAAGGACAGGGAAGCCTGGTGTGCTGCAGTCCATGGGATTGCAAAGAGTCAGACATGACTTAGCGACTCAACAACAACCACCACCTAGAGATACTCAAAATAGTCCTAAAAATAGTCCTAAAAACAGTCTCGAACTTAAGACCTCAGGGGCTTACCTGGGTCTGGCTGCTACTTCCACACCTCAGGTCTGCTCCACATCGGCCCAGACGAGAGACTCAGGCCCTTCACTGGCTCCCATTCACGAGTGAGATGTTAAAGAAATCAGTAGACTTACCGAAGAATTGACACACAGGGGAGCCCAGCCTCCAGCAGCCACCCAAGCAACAGCGTCAGCGACGCCTGGGTTCTGAGTCCTCATCACCTGCCCCAGTAGCAGGGGTCCTGCTCGGAGTCGTTTTCTCCTGTTTTCTGCTGCCTCTCACGTTCTCTTTTCTTTACCCTCAGGGACTCTCCCTTTTGCTGGAGCAACCAAAGCTCTTTTGCCCCCAAGGCCCCAGGGTCTCACCTCTTTCTTTTGCTGTGCATCAGAGTATTTTTCCAAATCAAGATCACTCCCTTCCTGAGAGATGTTGTGTAGCTCAGTGTTAAGATGACTGAACGCTGTCCACCAGCCACAGCACCTGTTATTTAAATACAGCGTTCTTATTGCAGGGAAGGGGTGACCTAAAATCACATTTGTCCCTTTCTCCTTTTATTTCACAGTTAGCTCAGGCAAGCCCCAGATAAGGCAGGCAAACGATGGTCTTGATGTAGAAAAATGCAGAGTCAGAAATCAAAATCATGACAGTTCAAGGTTAGTCTGGGGGGGGGGGGGAAGGCCCTCCTGGTTGTCCTTCTCTTCTTAAAGTGAAGTTATGGACCTTCCTAGGCAGAGATTCCTGTCAGGCAATCCTTCCCCAAACAGAAGTAATAGAATCTTCCTTGTAAGCAACTTCACTCAAGACTCTACACCCAGGGGATATTTCATCTTCCTTCTCAACACCTCTTCCTTCAGAGTCAGCGAAGCAAGCACAATGTACTAGTTAAATGAATAAGAATCAATTTCAACACCCATGGTAAGGAGGAATAACTATTTCTGTGAATCAAAATTATGTATAGACTTTTACTATGAAGAATAAGATCTAGTCCATTTATCAAGATCCTACATCTGGATTGCAAATATTGCCATGTTACAGTGTGTGGAATACATCAGGATTTCTCTCATGGATATAAGGTTTATAATATTCAGACACAGTTAGAGAAAGCCATACACCTTCATTGATGGGCTCCAATGACTGATAAAGAACATTCTACAAATGATTACAAGAATGGATATGTAGGCTATATATTCAAAATAAATGAGTTTTGTGTCCACCAGAAGGCAAGTACATGAGTTGTTTCCTATTAGTTTTATTTGTAAAGACTCCTATAATGAAATAACCCAAATATCCACCAGTAGTACTAAGGGCAAGTAAATTGTAGAATATTAACACAGCATTGCTTAGCACTCAACAAAAACAAATGACTGTAACAACATAGGTGAATCCTACAGACATAATGTTAAGAAAAGAATCCAGACACAAGGCTATGTGGTATTTGATTCCACATATATGAGTCCCAATGCAGTGAACACTGAATTCTTGGCAACAGAGTTCAGAATGGTGAATGGAGGTTTTATTGGGTCAGAGCAAAAGGAGCTTTCTAGAATGCAGGAAATGTCCTGTGTCCTCAGGCCTGGGTGTTGTATATACGTTAACATTAATCGAGCTGTTCACCTAAGAACGTGAACTTTCTGAAAATGCTACAGTTCAATTAAAAAGAAAAATATTGGTATGAAAGCAAAATCCAAATTTGTATAGTTAGGAATTGACTTGTACTGCAGATTTGAGATGCAGGTTCCACCCCTGGGTTGGGAAGACCCCCTGGAGGAGGGCATGGCAACCCACTCCAGTGTACTTGCCTGGAGAATCCCATGGACGGAGGAGCCTGGCAGACTACAGTCCATGGGGTCACAAAGAGTCAGACATGGCTGAGTGATTAACAATGCATGCATGCACACAGATCTGAGAGTTCAACATTTTATACTTTTAGGCAGAGATTTTTGCCATGGCCTAAGTAGTGAATTAGCAGAATATATTTCTGCTTCTCTTTACAATATAGAAAGAAGTCTGGAGGGCACAACCATAACCAAGAGATCAAGCTCAGCCTCACTAGTGGCAGGGCCAGTTGACAGGGTCATGTGCTCCCTGATGTGACACATACAGTCAGAATCCTTGTCCAGGACGTTTAACCTGACTCTGATCATCAGGGGACATCAGATGAGACCAAACTGGGAATTCCTAAAAGATAACTGACCTGGACTCTTCAAAAATGTCAACGTCATGGAGCATCTCCAGATTAAAGACACTGTGACAAGTAAATGCTACACGTGATTCTTGGTAGAATCCTAGATTCCACATTTAAATGTAGAAAAACACAGACTATTACTGGGGAGATTTGAACATGTGCTCCCACTAGATGATATTATATCAATGCTCAAGCATCCTCAATGTGGTTGCTGGATTGTGGTCATTTAGAAGACTGCCTTGCTCTTAGAAAATAAATCTGAAGTCTCTTAAGTCATCAATGTCTGCAAATAACTCTCAAGTGGTTCAGCCAAAAATAATAATCCTCGCGAGAGAAAGAAGAAGAGGAGGGGAAAGAGGAGACGACAGCATAGCCAAAGTTTGTCCCGGTCCCTTGGGAGCGAGATGAACCCTGCTCATCGGAAATTTGGTTTGGAAGTCCAGACTGGCGATCCCACACAAGCGTCAAGAGAGTGGGAAAAGTCTGCTGCCCCCATAATGAGGCTTTGCTAGGGGGGCGGGGCAGACTCCGCAAATGTGTCTGGCTCCGGAGCCCGCAGGAGTGGGTTTCACTGCGGTTACAGGCGGTGCTGGGATTTCTCGTGCAGGGTCCGGGGCTTCTGTGGACTGAGATCCCACCGGGACCAAGGGATGGGCCACGTGGTGTGTGGGACCAGCTTGCCTGGGTTCGGAGCAGACAGGAAGCTGGGTGGTGATGTCTGAAAGCTGTCTGCAGTGAAACATCAGAAATGGAGTCAAACGCCGTATCACATTGTCACACTGCTGACACGGGTGAAGAGGGGAAGAGGACCTCTCCGGCACTGCATGGATCCTCTAGTTTTTCTGTCAATGGAACACTTTTCAAAATAGGAAGTGGGAGAAGAGAAGCTGTTCCTACCTCCCTCTCATTAGTCCCAGGCATTAATGCCTTAAAATCCACGCAGTCGTAAGGACAACTATTTTTATAAATATGCAACGCTCTTGTAATCATCTGTGCGTGCTTAATCTCAAAGCCAATGTTCTTTCACAAATGAAAGATTTTACAGCTCAGTATAAATATTCCTCCTTATCTCTAGCCATTTACAAGTAGAATTATCATGGTCACTATTAAATAGAATACTCACTGCTTTAAGTTGCCTAAGGTACAGACACATTGGTCATTTCACTTAAGAAGAAATCAAGTGCCTGTTGTGTAGCATGTACTGTATCAAGGGCAGGAATAAAACACTGAATAAGACAGGAATTATCAGTTCTAGACAAAGCCTTCTGTAAACACACCAGCTAAGACACTGCCCCTGCCCTTTGTGAGTTTATATTCTGTCAATATTTAAGAATCTCAAAGTATACAAAATGCATAAAAGTCATGAAACGCAGACATATCATTGCAGTTACATGGGAGTTCAAGAGTAAAACTTAAACCAATCATAGTTTTCATGGATCACCCCAGAAAGTGTATTCATATCCTATTTAATAATAATATACACTCTAAATGACACAACTCTTTCTCTGTTCTTACACAGATTTACAGCAAAATAAAAAACCTGTGCCTATGTATAGTAGCTGACATGGACAGAACAGGATACCATATTCACATTTGCTTTAAGCAGGAAGCTGGAGAAGAAACACTGGCCCATAAATCCTAAAGTTCATCACAGTTACAATCGCCCCACACCTAGCACTACTCAGACCTCAAATACTCTAACCCACTGGTTGATTCGAGGAGCGTGCTTATATTTGCTAATCACTCCAGTTTCGGGTCCCTGAAGTAGAATGTCCACAGTGAGAGCCGATCAGGCTGCACAAGAAAACGGGGGCAGCTGCGGGCAAACAGGCCTTTGGTGGAGTTTTGGTGGTCGTCACCTCTTTGATCCCACTTCTGTATCTGAAAACTTACCAACAGATACATTCATGTGTGTGTGCATGCGTGCATGCATGCTTAGTCATGCCCGACTCTTTGTGACCCCATGGAGTGTAGCTACCAGGCTCCTCTGTCCATGGAATTTTCCAGGCAAGAATACTGGAGTGGGTTGCCATTTCCAACTCCAGGGTATCTTCCCCACCAGGCGACCTAACCTTCATATCTTGAGTCTCCTGCCGTGACAGGCAGATTCTTTACCATTGATATTCTTTACCTGGGAGGCCCCAAGATTGATTTACACTTTACTCAAAAAATATAATGTGGTTGTTTGCTATAGCATTCTTTATAAAAAGAAGACTAGTAATCCCACAAGAACTCAATCAATGGCTCAGTGATAAAGAATCCACCTGCCGATGCAGGAGATGCAAGAGATGAAGGTTAGGTTGCTTGGTGGGGAAGATCCCCTGGAGGAGGAAATGGCAACCCACTCCAGTGTTCTGGCCTGGAAAATTCCATGGACAGAGGAGTCTGATGGGGTCCATGGGGTCCATGGATGCAGTCCATGGGGTCACAAAGGGTCGGACACGACTGAGCGACTAACACTTTCATTTTCTTACTGATAATGTACGAGACCCTGGTTTGGGTTCCTCGGGTTTGATCCCACGGTGGGAAGATCCCCTGGAGGAGGGAATGGCAACCCACTCGAGTATCCTTGCCTGGAAAATCCCCTGGACGGAGGAACCTGGCGGGCTACAGTCCATGAGGTCACAAAGAGTTGGATGCTGAGCATGACTGTAGAAGTGCCTGTTACACTGTGCTGTGGAATACTATACAGACAATAAAAACCAAGTAGATCTATATATGATGGCAAATTTCCAATACAAAGGTAAGTGAACAAAGAAAGACTGGAGAAGAGTAAACAGCAAATGCTGGTGTTTGTATAAGGAAGCGAATCAAATAGGCACCCTGGTACAGCTGACCCCTGAGCCATGGCACGAGATCACGTCTACACAGATTTTTCCCAGTAAATACAAACAGTGTCACATGACCCATAGTTGGTGGATCTGCACTTGCTGAACCAAAGATGGGCAGGGCTGACTATGAGACTTCAGCATTCCTGGGTTTCGGTACCCACGGTGGGTCCTGGAACCGATACCTCGAGGATATTAAAGGACGGCTGAATACACCCAGAATACTTCTGGTCCTGGTTGGCGACATAACAACCTTGTCACACTGGCGACCCTTGGGAAAGGTGAATGGGGTTAGGAGAGGATTGACACATTTTGCATCTTTTTGTGTATATCCTCTTGTGATATTTACTGTTCTTACCACGTGCGTGTGTGTATACATATATGTATATATGTGTGTCTGTGTGCATATATGTATATAATATGAGAATGACAGCTGTGATTGCTATGCCGTGTTCATCAAGGAAGAAATGAGAAAGTTGAAGAGCTCTTAACAACCATCTCCCATCACAGTTGAGCAGCTCTTCTCCTGCCACAAGGTGAAGGTCACTCCGGGCCGCACTTGCAGGGTTAAGGCCTGTCGTGGAAGTGTCTCCACGTGGCTCTTGCCTCCATTTATCTGCAGTCCTGTGTCTGCACTGGTGGGAAGGGGGAGGGGGCATGTGGGGAATGGGAGGGGCTGGCAAACCAGGGCATCGACAGAACTGCTTACACCATGAAGAGCTGCCGCGAAATCATGTTCACACCCCACCAGAGTGCCTGGTGGTTCAGGAAAGAATGGAAAGAAAGCATTGCACCAGCCACCAGCCTGCCCAAACCACAGATTTTAAATGACTTCCCTTCCCCAGCCTTCCGGGTCAGTAAGGACTGCTGTTCATCTACTTCCTTTGTGAGCGAGCCTCTAAACTTGAAGACCAGTTATGGTTTAACCCACTGGCTTCTTCATGTAATCCTATTCAAAGTGTTCGATACTGGGCCCCCCAGGTCAGCTGGTTCAACCTTCTGAGGCTACAGATGCAGAAACAGGTGACAGGCGAGTCTCCTTAGACACATGGGACTCCGTTTCTGGTCCATGTGTGAAGGCTCCACCTGGACACCACCCTCTGTATCCTTGTCCTTCTTTCCCCCCTCGTCCCGCCACCATCTTTGCCACATTGCAGGACAACGTGGCCTTTCTGATGGGAGCCAGAGAAACTAAGGTGAGAATCAAAAAGCCAAGCACCTGGACGATAACTCTGTTTGCTTCTGCAGTATGTGTGCTTGTGAGATTTTCTTTAGCATCAGTTTCTTCCAGGGGTCATGCCTACTCTTTCTCATTAATGACTGTAAACTGCTCTTTAAGAGATTTTTCATAATAATAAAAATCTAATCAATTGTTCTTAAAAAAACAGTAATCCATTAATCTGTTAGAAAAAAAAATCACTTCAGCTGACTTTAGGGGGTCATGTAGATATAGTCGGTTAACCCCAGATGTTCAGCTTTAACTGGTTTTGTGAATGCTGTCTTTCAGTCATGTCTGACTCTTCGCGACCCCATGGACTGCAGCCCACCAGGCTCCTCTGTCCATGGGATTCTCCAGGCAAGAGTACTGGAGAGGGTTGCCATTTCCTTCTCCAGAGGATCTTCCTGACCCAGGGATCAAACCCACGTCTCCTGTGGCTCCTGCACTGGCAGGCAGTTTCTTTACCACTGGGCCACCTGGGAAGCCCAACTAATGCAATATTGTGTGATTCAACCAAAGTTTCTGTGTAGATAAGAATTCCTTGAAAAGGGACCATCTAAAGAGAATGAAAAAAAGAAGTATCTTCTTAAGGGATAAGATCAATAAATATAATTATTCGGTGTTTCCACCATAGCCTCGTCCCATATGGTCTTTGATGTATGTCCCCCATCATCTTCATGGCCAGCTGAAACTCTTAACACACGCTCATGTCTACGTTCAAAGCCACGAAGGATAGTAGAAACAAAACAATAATCGTGGCTGGCAGTGTAGACTCACACACCAAATTCCTCTAAGTTGTAAAGGCAAAACCTTTACATGTTTAACATTTTATGCAAATACCTCCCATCAATAGAGTCTGAATATTTTGGTCAGAGAAACTGGGGTCACAAGAGGACCATATTCTGGTTATCATCGTGATTTTACACACGCGTGCACACACACACACACACACCAGATGACTTCACTGGACATCCAAAGAGATGCTCAGCCCAGCTCGCACGGGGCGCTTCACTTGCCACTCGCTCCAGATGAGCAGATAGGTCAGAGAGAAAAAGGGAACCACCCACGTGTGTTCACAGCAACCCATTCACCATCTTCATTCATCCCATAAGGAATCTCCAGAAGAGGAACCAGGAACAAGACAGGGGCGATCACAGGAAACCCCTGCCTGGGGCCTGAGTGGAGACCCACCCTCCTGATGGGGTGCAGACTGGGAGGACGTGGAAAGGAGCAACGGTTTTCTGTCCTTCTGTTCAAAGTTCCCCCTCCACTCTCTCCAGGCAGCCTGCCTGCTTATCAGCTGTTTAAAACTTTAAACCGAGCCAACCTGCTGACAGACGGTCTTAAAATCAATGGCTCCCTCTGAAACTTAATTTCCAATTGCCTTAATCTAATACATGCCATAATGTACTCTCAGTGGTTGAAATGAACAAGCGCGTCAGCCTTCCAAGTTGTTGGAACTCAGAAGACACCCCTCCTGATATTCCAGGTCAGCAAGACGGTTGCAAGCACCTTTCTCTGCTGTTTGGTGGGCAGGCTGTCAAGTTTGGCTGAGAGACTCAGAGGGAAAACAACAACCTTGAGTTGGAGAGGTGGTAAGACCCCGATCCTCAGCCACGTGTAAGAGTCCTTGCACATTTCAGTGCAGGTGCAGAGCCACCTGTCACTCAAACCCCTGGTTCTACCCGGCCTCCCGTCTCCTACGGTCCGAGCCCCCACAGCTATACTGCCTTCCATAAAAGTAGAAACGGTTGCCACCACATTTGGTGAGGGCCATGGCTACCACTTCCCAAGGAAATGCGTTCACCCTCCTATAATGGTTGAGTATTCACACACTTCATGGTTTATACAGTTACATATTCATAGGCAATTATCCAATACCAATTGTATATGCTAGTGCAAATGATACAGTAAAAACATCGGATATTTCCAAGTTTGAACAAAGCCAATCTATATAGCAAGTCACCTCAAAATTATGATTACCCTGAATACCACAGATACAGGTACTTACTACTGTCCATTGTGGCTTGCAGAATATTCTCGGCCGGGTCCTACCATACTTGGGTATGTGGGATTTTTTCTTATTGTTGGTGCAAGACCTCCAGCTCATAGCTTTTAAATTCTAATACCACACAACTTCACCAAAAGGACAATAAGTGTTTGTTAAAATAGTATTCTTATTGCTTTTCATAACTGGCAGCCAGGCATTCACTAGTTATTAAAAAATTGCATAAAAATGTAAACAGGTTGTTATTTACCAGGGTGATCACATCAGTTCCCATAGGCTTCACCAGTTGCTAAAGCAAGGGAACATGGTATGTACCTTTGAGAGCAACCTCAGGCCAAAACTAAATGCTGAGTATGGAACTGATGAATCTGTCAGACACCCGTGGTGATACAGAGTCGTGCTCCCCAAAGATGGAAAAATACCAACCAGTCATTGCAATAGCTGCATGTCTTACCAAATGCCATGTGTGCAGCAAGATGAATGGAAGAGAGGTACTGACTTCTGCTCTAAGATGGGAACTGAGCCAAGAAAGTCAAAACACGGGCAGACACGGAGACAGCCTCTTATGGGGTGAGGGCCAGCTTTGCTCACACCTGCTTCCCTTAAATCCCACTGCTCGGGGAGAGCCAGGTCTGAACCTTGGCGTTAGAATGTACACGAACCACGCACGGTGCCGAGTGGACACACACATCCGTGCTCTGCAAGCAGCCAGGACTTGGGTGACTCTGTGTCTCTCATGACGTCAAAGGAGAAGAGCCATGGGCTCCATCTTGAGACTCACGCCCAGCCCCCTGGTGCCCGGCCTTGCCTGGCGCCCAGCAGCACCGCCCAGGAGCCCTCTCGCGTTGCCCACACACCCTCTCAGCTCCCCGTCCACAGCCAGACACCTGCCTCTGGCTCCTATTTCCCTTGTATTTTAGCCTACAGCCCAGAAAAGAGCTTGCCTGGCTCATTTGGGCCTACCTTTAACCAGATCCAGACTGCTTTCAGTGGAATAAAAGGTGTCTGTTTGGGTTCCTTTCATGTGGCAGTCCGATATCCAAGGACTACTTTGGCTTCCCTAGAAAATTCCCCACGTTCACTTTTTCATGGGTCTGATTGCAGGCAGAGGAGCCCCCGGCTGCTGGCACCTCCAGCATCTCCCCTTGAGATCACAGCCCAGCACTGGATAGGCCTCAGACCTTCCCTCCAACTTGGGGAGGTTGCACAGGGAGGTCTGGCTGAGCAGGGGCTCAGGATTCAGCATGACGCATCCTCAGACCAGAGCTGCCTGGGAGAAAGCAGCAGCCCTCCCCAGGGCCCTCGGCGGCCCCCAGCCACCCAGGCACCCCACCCTGCAGACACAGGTGTCCGGCACCCAGACCTCAGTGCTGGCCACACATCCATGGGCCAGCTCGTCACCCCCACTGCCGTGACAGACAGGCAGGCAGAGGACTCGGGTGGGGTGGGGGGGAATGGCCAGCAACCTCGGTGCCCAAACTCCTCCCGCCCCCCTCTCCCCCACCACCCTCCCCACAGAGTTTCCAAGTTCACCCAAACGTGGGTCCTCAATGTGGGCCTCATCAGCTCCATCCCAGCCCACCCCCAGTTTCCTGGAGACACATACAAAATCCCATCTGTGGGGTGGGGGGGGGGCGGGGGGAAGTGGACTCAAGTTGCCCCGACACGGGGGAGCTTCCTTGGAGGAAGGCTGGAACATTCCTGCAGAGGTTCTCAACTCCCAAACCTCCCCGGCCGGCTCCTTCCCTTGCCTCCCCCCCTCCCCCTACCTTGCTCCTCGCTGCCGCCCTCAAACCAGGCCGTGGGTTCCTCCTCTGGGAGCCGGGGCTCGCCTCCAGCCTCCAGGGCTTTGCGTTTCTTCGACATCTCTGCCGGGGCTGGGGCTCTGGGGTGCTCTTTCCCCACCCCCAGCCTCCCCCCCCCAACTCGGAGAGGAGAGTGAAGGTGGGGTTAGCTGGAGGGGAGGGAGCCGGGGAGAGGGCTGGGGAGACGGCTGCCGGCGGAGGGAAGGGCGGGCAGGCACTGAGATCCCACGACCGGTTCCTGCAGACCTACGTCTAGGGGGCTGTGTGCTCTCTCTCTCCGTCTCTCTCTCCCTGCCTCTCTCTCGCTTCCCCTCTCCCTCTCTCCTTCCTCTCTTTCCTTCCCCTGGAAGGGTAAGCCCAGAGGAAAAAGAGACCCAAAAAAATCAGGGAGAGAAGGCTCCTGGCCCCTCAGCCGGTTTCTTTCTGCTGTAGGAGGGGGTGGGTGAGTGGGTGCCCTGTACCCGGACTCCTGGCCCTGCCTGCGAAGGACTGGGGTCCTGGGGAGAGGCGGTGGGGTGCGGGTGTCTGTGGCGTTGGGGAGGAAGTACTTGCAGAGGACTGCTAGGAGAACTGGGTGGAATGAAGGAAGGAAGAGGCTGCAGGATGCCAAAAAGGTGATGCCTTCGGGTGCTAGGGGCGCAGACCCCCTCCTCGGCCGTGACATCATCTGGGCTTTTGCAAAAGGGGCTGGGGGAAGTGGGGAGGTGGCTGGTGGGCCCGGGAGAGGTGCAGCAGAGCCCAGAGGCAGAGAGGGGAGGGCGTCTTGTCCCCCTTCAGAACCCGGGAGCTAGGAGGGCGGGGGCCGACTCCCGAGGCCCTCTGGGGTTCAGGCTCGCAGCGCGGCCCTTCGCAGCTGGAGGGCAGCCTTCGCCAGGACTTGGAGACGGGAGCGCCAGCCAACTGAGGCTGGAGGCACTGGAGTTGGCAGCGGAGTCCCTCACCTCTGCCACCCCTCCAGGCTTCTGGATTTACCCACTCGGGCCTCTTTTTTTTAAAATCACTTCCCCTCAACATCCCTTCCTCAAGAGAGTCATGTCCCCAGACAACACACACACACACACACACACACACACACACACAAGCACTTCCTTATTGCCTAAAGAGATGAGGGAAATGATGATAACTTTTTTTTTGACGTAGAGAAAAGGTTGGATTTGAGTTTTTCCAGACTCCCAAGGGTTAAGTAATAGGTAAAAAGCAAGAGTCCACTTACCCGCCAAAGTATGCGAAGCACCTATCTGCTTTCCACTTCAACTTCACACATTTAAAAGAGCGAGGAGAAGCAAAGAAGGGGGGGGGGGGGGGGGGGAAGCAGGAGCCAGGAGCTGGATGGGTCCGGGGCTCCATTGAGAACTGCGCAGAGCAAGTTGCCCGTGAGCCCGGGTGACCCAAGTTCACGACCTCGCCGAGAACGCTCGCTCCGGCTCCGCTCCGCAGGCACGTCCCAAAGGCTTGGGGCAGTCCGCCTTTCGCGCTGGTCATCTCGGAAAAGGGGGGAGACAACTCTAACCGGAGGGGGTCTTTCCTCTTGCCCTCTTGTCCTTCTGGGGGGTCTCCAGGAAAGCCTCGCCGAGCGCGCTCCAGGCGTCAGGCAAGACCGGTCCATCTCAGCTCACCCTCCTTGCGGCCGCAACTTTGGACCGCGCACCTACAGGGGACACGGGTGCGAGGGTGCATGCGTGTCTGAGTGTGCGTGTGTGCGAGTGCGCGAGTGTGCCTGCCCATGTGCCTGCGCGCACCGGGCTGTGGGTGCGTGTGCTTTTCGGGAACGGCGCTCCCCGGCTGCCTGGAACTTGGAGAGTTTTCCTTTAAGCCGGAGCTGCGGCTCGGACACCCCCCCCGCGTCCAACAGGAGGCGATGACGTCTGTAGCCTCGTTGCCAGCCAGTCCCCAGGCTGCCGCTGCCGTTCATTGACAGGAGCGGGCGCTCAGACGTCAGCAGCCGGACCTTTGGCAAAGCCGCTCGGCGGAGACGGCTCCCACCCCCGCACCTGCCAGCCCGCCGGGGCGGGGGGGTTGGAGGGGATGGGAGAAATCAAAGTCTCTAGGGAGGGGCCGGGGAGCCGCTGGGGCTGCGGGGAGTGGGGGACTCCGATCTGCCTCCTTTGTCCTGGAGCCCTGGAGTTTATAAATAGTGCTGTCTCCGGCCGGACTCGCCGCGAGCCCCTGCGCCTCCCGCCGCTCACCCCGCAGCTCCCCGGCCCTGCCCGCCCCGCACGGCCGGGAGGGAGGAGGGGAGGGGGCGGGGGAGCGGGGGTGGAAACAGACGCTGCTTCGCTTCCCTCTTCCCCATTCACAGATTCGGTTTGAGCCTTGGGGCGGCCGCTCGGCTCCGCCAGCCGCAGTGAATGAAAGCGTGCCCGCGCGCGGGGACCACTGGGCGCGCGGGATGCCGCCCTCGCGGGGGGCGCTCCTCCCGCCCGAACCCGCGCCCTCTCCTAGGTGCGGGTGGGGGGACCCCCCAACGGCCACCTTGGAGGGTCCAAGAGCCTGGCCTCCCTTGCCCCTCCCACGCTGGGGCTCTTGTCACTGCCCCTGCGGTGCTGGAAGGCCAAACACACGGCGAGCTGCGCTCAGCCCTCGCGCCGCGGAGAGCCGGGACGCGCACGCAACCCGGGCCAGTCCACGGCGGCCGAGATACTGGACACAGCTAGGGGAGCGGCCAGGAGGCGCGGGGCGGTGGTCGAGGCCACGGTTATCACCTCCCTCTGCGCACCCTGGGCAGCACGAGCCGGCTCCCTCTCGGCTCCAGAACCCCAGGGCGCAGGGGTGCGGGCCGCGGAGGACCGCAGAGTGGTGGGTTCCCACCCACCCAGCCCAGCTCGAGGGGAACCGGTGGGCTCGCGTCCGCTGCGCGCTGCTGCGGGGAACGGAGCGCTGGCGAGGCCCACGTCGGCCGGGAGTACAACGCGGCGCCCCCGCTGGGCCCACCCGCCCTCATCCCCACTTCTCGCCCGAGATCCCACAGGATGGAGTTCTCAGGCGCGGGCGCTTGATGGACGCTCGCAAAAGCTGCCACGGGACTCAGAGAGCTGGGTGGCCAAGGGGTCCCGGGCATCTCTGCAGCAGAAGCCCAGCAGCAGGGAGACTGACCCACTGACCCTTCTGAGCCTGGTTTGGCCCAGCCTGTTGGGAGAAGCTGCCCTCTCCGGGGGGGCCCATCACCTCCTAAGTCCTCTGCTGGGTCGGTGCCACCCCAACCACGCTGCCCAGTCTCCCAGGGGGATAAAACAAGTCTTGACACATGTCCTGCATCCGTCCACCCAGTTTTTCTCCCCTTGACCGCACAGTCTCTGGTGTCTCTCCCCTCTCTGGCTCTTGGATCCAGGCCAGGATGGTCTGAGGAGGTCTAATTCAGGGACTTAGCAAAATCAGGTCTGCCCCAGGTCAGAGGTCACCCTGAGTGCTTAGAGCAAAGGTCAGTTCTTAGGACTCGGCCTCAACTGACTTGTGCCCCATGTTGGACGGAGTCTCGGGTCCCCTTCCCTCCTGTGGACACACGTTCCCTTGGCTCGTTTCCATCCTGCCTTCCCGCCCTGGCCGTTCCCTCTGGGTCCCCTTGGTTGAATCTGCGTCTCCCCATTTTCTTGATGCTGGCGTTGCCCACAGCTCCCTTACCCTCTCTTGTCATCTGCCTCCTTGGTTGTCTTACTCAGCCTCCTGGTCTTCGGTCCTATCTCAACCCTAAAGAGTCGGCATTCATATCTTCAGCTCAGAGCTCTCCCCGAAGTGCTGGGGTTGCCTGTCTCACTAGCACCTCTACGCGGGTGTCTAAAAAGTGCCGGAAACTCATCAGGACCCACTGGGTCCCTGATTTCACCCTCACCCCAAACCTGCTCTGCCCACAGTTCTTCCCTCCTCTGTAAAAGGGTGTTTTATCCTTGCTGTTACCCTTGGGCCAAAATATTGGGATACAGCTGACCCCTCTTTTTTCACCTCCCACATGCCACTGTCAGCAACTGCTGTCCCCTCTACCTTTAGACATGAACCGGCCCCACGGCCCCACGCACAGCCCAGCGCCACAGCCCCCTGCCTGTTCTGTGGTTCCTGCCCCTGCCCTGCCCGTGTGCCCATCACATCAGGGTGCAAGACCGGGTCTCTGCCTTCTCCCCCACAGTGATGCGGGTCCCCACAGTGGCTGGCATCCCTCTCTGGCCTATGCCCTGGACCCCAATGCCACTGACCAGTCCTGGAACCCACTCAGAACTCTTCCAGAACCCACTCAGAACTCTTCCAGAACCCACTCAGAACTTCCCCAGAACCCACTCAGAACTCTCCTGGAACCCACTCAGAACTCCTCTAGAACCCATTCCGAGCTTCTAGAACCCACTCAGAACTCTTCCAGAACCCACTCAGAACTTCCCTAGAACCCATTCCGAACTTTCCTAGAACCCACTCAGAACT
>CM035302.1:34951524-34978396 GCA_020226075.1 Hydropotes inermis
CAGAACTTTCCTAGAACCCACTCAGAACTCTTCCAGAACCCACTCAGAACTTCCCTAGAACCCACTCAGAACTTCCCTAGAACCCACTCAGAACTCTTCCAGAACCCATTCCGAACTTCTATAACCCACTTAGACCTCTTCCAGAACCCACTCAGAACTTTCCTATAACCCACTTAGACCTCTTCCAGAACCCACTCAGAACTTTCCTATAACCCACTCAGAACTCCTCCAGAACCCATTCCGAACTTCTAGAACCCACTCAGAACTTTCCTGGAGCCCACTCAGAACTCTTCTAGAACCCTCTCAGACCTCTGCATCTGCGGATCCCCTCCAGACGCTCCTACTGAAGACCCTCGGGATGACCTCTCTTTCTTCTCACCTCTACTCGGGGCCCTCCTCCGAGAAGCCCTGAAGGCACCTCACCTAAAACCAGCCCTCACTTCCGGCCCCACCCTCGCTGGGGATGGCACTTCCGGCCGATCCTTCTGCTGCACTCATTTGCCTTGTTTATTCTGTCTCACCCTCAACTGCTAGCTTCTCAAGGACAGGGGCGTTTTGCCTTTGGTTATAATTGCATCAAAAAGTAGTCTTGGCCTCAGGGAAGTTCCTCACCTCACCATACATTCCAGAGATGCTGGGTTTGTTTGGTGACAAATAGTAGAAGGTGGGCTTGGAGGCTGGCAGGCGATCCCCAGATCAAATATCCATCTGGGAGGGTGGGAGCCCCTGCCCGAGACCAGTCAGGCCTCTGGGCGACTCTGTTCTCTGCTCGCTCACTTTCTGCTTCCACTGCTTCCTTCTCTTTTTATCTCCCTGTTGGGTTTTTCTTTCCTGCCAAGCCTTAAGCCTGCATTGGTCCACACGGAGGTGAAAAGGACCCCAGCTGACCTGGGTCCTCAGAGACCACATTCTTTCCCTTGAGCCTTTATTACTTTATTACTGGGTTCCCGCCCTTTTCATCCAGCAAGTAAATACCCGGTTCCTGAGACTTCAGAAGGCCCCCTTGTGCGCCCAACATTGCGTTCATTCAGCAACCACCGAGCCTGGGGGCAAAGCTCGGAGGCCCTGATCTCTGCTACGATCCCTGGGCCGAGGGGGAGGCAGGGGCACAGAAGAGGCCCTGGGGGTGGGCATGCTGGCTGCAGGTGCTCTCTGGTGGGTGCCCCACCTAGGAGGTGCCCCGGGCCAGAGGCAGCAGATTGTTTGGAAGGCCCAGGCTCCAAGGTCAGGCTGCAGAGATGAAGCTGTATCCTGACAGCCCTGGCAGGTGAGCTTCCAGAAAGAGGTGAGATGGAGTCCTCTGTGCGCGAGGGAGACAGCTGGGGAGTGGTGGAAAGGAAGCGGGACCAGAGGCAGGGCGAGTGGGCAGCCCAGAGGCTGTTTCATGGATCCCGAGTTGAAGGAGGGAACCAGGCTGGCCGCGTGGGTGAGAGGAGGGAGGAGGTGAGGACGCTGGAAATAGTTCTGGGTGCTCATGTGACGGCCCATCTTATGAAGTAGCATCTGAAAACTCAGCCTAGCTGAGCTGAGGATTCCAAGGAGGCTGACGTCAAGGAGCAGACAGGCTGGCACCACTGGATGCCACAAGCAAGAGCAGACTGAGACCGGTCACCCACTCTGCACATCCAGAAACCCCGTGTCCCCCTGTCACCTGCTGGCCCGAGCAGGTGAGGGGGGCAGGGCTCAGCATAGGACTTGGGGCAGGCCACCTCGATCACCCTGGAAGGGGAGCCTGAGTTTTCTGCATGCTGGCCACCGCTTCCCCCAAATGCACAAGGTGACAGGACATGAAGGGGATGAGGCCCTTTCACTGAGACTGCCAAAAGGGGAAATGGACCAGTGATGCAAGCTAGCAAAGGTCATGGGCTCTGAGGGCAACTCCCCGACTACAGTCAGGACATCCTAGCTGTGACCTGGCCTTCCCCGGCTCCATCTAGAATAAAAGCCTCGGGGTGGGTGGTGGGATTGCGGTGGGGGGCAGGCAGGCAGGCTGGGGCTTGTCCTGACACCTGCAAGGCTCAGCTTGAGAGGGCGGAGGCTGCCTCCCTCGGGGACAGTTCATTCATTCTCATGGTTCTTGAAAGAGCATTTCCAGGTTCTCCTGGTTCCAAGAAGAAGTGAGATCTTTGGATAATGGGGTGTTAATTCTCACCAATCCAAGAACAGTCTGGGGGAAACACGCGAAATCAGAGCAGGCTTCCGACCAAGTGGACTGCTTGGAAAGCAGGGGTGAGGACTCTGTACTGACCGCAGAGCACAAGCATTTCTGCTCCTGGAAGAACTTCTAAGTCGTGGGAAGTGATTTTTCAAATGGGAATTGTAGACACAGAAAGTCTGAAAGCAGCTTATTTAACACTGTGAATGGGTTAAATAGAGTCTAATCACTGATTCGCAGAGTGCAAGGAACATTCAATTAAGTAATGAAACTAATCCCCCAGTCCCAAGTGCTTGGCTGTGAATGAGGAAAATGAGGGCAAATAATGTAACGCTGCCAAACAGCAGTGGGCTTTCCATGGTTTGTTTTCTTTTTAAAGGAAGGACAGTATACTGTGGACTGTGTTCAGAGTTTTGAACCAATCATATAAATGCAGAAATTTTATCACATCATGTCTGTTCCATAAGTAATGTGGTTTAATTATCTTAAATATCTATTTAGAAGTCATCACTCACATTTTTTAGTCTTCTGTTTGGAAATAATTTCAAATAACAGAAAACTGGCAAGAGTAAAATAGTACAAGGACCTTTCTGATATCCAGGCCCTCCTCTGGTGAAATGTTAGTCACATGCATGGTCTCTACTTTTTTGCATCAATGATGCGAGTGCTATCTCTTGGCCTTTTACCCCTGAAACACTTCCGTGTGCATTTCCTAAGAATAAGGATATTTCTTTATATAAGTATAGTACTGTAGTCAACCTCAATAAATAAACATCCCTGATAAAATATTTTTATCTCACTTCTGTCCATATTCCAGTTTTATCCATTGATCCAATCTCTTTTATTTTATTTATTTTGCAAGGTAAGTTTTATTTGAGGCAAAATGAGGGCGGTAGCCCGGCATACAGCATCTCAGGTAGCTCTGAGAAACTGCTCCAATCAGGTGGCGTGGAGCAGGGGCCGGTGGGGGAGGGTGAGGTCAATGTATGTGATTTCAGCAAAGGGGGAGTTGGTGCAGTTGAACATTTATCCCTTCATGGTGACACCAGATCCAAGGTCTTTTAGCCTCGCTCTCCCCTCCAAAGCAGAATGCAGCCTGTTGTTGTTGTTAAGTCACTAAGCTTTGTCCTACTCTGAGACCCCATGGACTGCAGCATGCCAGGCTTCCCTGTCCTTCACTATCTCCCGGAGTTTGCTCAAACTCATGTCCATCAAGTCGGAGATGCCACCCAACCACCTCATCCTCCATTGCCCCCTTCTCCTCCCACCTTCAATCTTTCCCAACATCAGGGTCTTTTCCAATGAGTCAGCTCTTCACCTCCCAAGGCCAAAGTATTGGAGCTTCAGCTTCAGCATCAGTCCTTTGAATGAGTATTCAGGACTGATTTCGTTTGGGGATTGACTGGTTTGATCTCTTTGCAGTTCAAGGGACTCTCAAGAGTCTTCTCCAGCCCCACAATTTGAAAGTCTAGGGATAAGGATTTCATTGAACTGGCCCAGTCTTAGATTCTTTCAATCTGGGACATTTCCAGAACCCTTCTTTGTCTTTTATGACACAGACATTTTGGAGGCCTACAGACATCTCCTTCCCTCATTTTACAGTAAACCGTTTCCTGGCGTGAGTCGGTTAGGTGTTTCCACAGGACTAGATTCAGGTGATCTCAGCTGGAATGCTGCCGAGAGGAGGCTGTTCTTTACCAGACTATCGCCTCCAGAGGCCCTGATGTCCACTCAGTTCTCCCTGAGGGTCTGAATCCTGGCCTGGCTCTTGGCTGACACCCCCACTGTGTCATCACGCATTTGATCTCATGCTCATGGCTAATAAGCATTCTGGGAAGAGTGGCTAGTAGTCCGCTCCTCGTTGAAATCTGCCCCAAATCTGAGGGTTCTGACTCGGCCCGCTCCTGCCTGGACAGCTTGTGAACTCAGCACACCTTCCACATTCACTCGTTAGCCCTGCAGCAGGCGAGAGCCTCCCTTCTCCCTGATTCACACATGCATGTATCTGTGTATTTGTGATGTTGAGTATTGAAGTCTTAGGGACCCACAGATTCCTGGTTCTCATGGTTTATAATTCATTTCTTTCTGAAGATGTACTTTATTTATTTTTGGCCGCACTGGGGCTTCCTCTAGTTGTGCTGAGTTGTCTCTGGTCGTGGCGCCCGGGGCGCCACCAATTTCCCTGTTTTCTGGTTTATCTCAAACCTTTCCTTCTGTAAAGGTGAGTGGATATGTTTGTTTTCTTATTTTCTTTTTTTATTCCTCCACAAAACTTATACTTTATAAGCTTTTTTGCAATTTGCTGTTGTCATTAGTAACATCTCCTGGAAATCACTCCTTGCTGTTTTCAATCTCTCTCTTGGTGTTTTTTTTTTTTTTTTTTTTTAACTTTTGTCCACACTCCAAAGCATTGGGACCTTATTTCCCGGATCAGGGATTGAGTCGTGCTCCCTGCATCAGAGGAAGTCTTAACCCCTGGGCTGCCAGGAACGTTCCTCTTCCTCAGGTTTTAAAGCAACGCTATTGTATGCATGTCCTCTGCTTGGACATTAAGGCAACTGCCAATACTTTACAATTACAAATAAGTGCAAAACATTGCTTTGTGCATTTATATTTTCATACCGTGGATGGTATAACTTCAGAGTAAAGTCCTAGGCGTGGACTTGCTGGTTGTTGCTCAGTCACTAATCCTGTCTAACTCTTTGGGATCCCAGGACTGCAGCACGCCAGCCTCCTCTGTCCTTCACTATCTCCCAGAGTTTGATCAAACTCATGTCCATTGAGTTGATAATGCCATTCGGCCACTTATCCTCTGTCTCCCACTTCTCCTTCTGCCTTCAATCTTTCCCAGCATCAGGGTCTTTTCCAGTGAGTCGGCTCTTCACATCAGGTGGCCAAAGGACTGCAGCTTCAGCTTCAGCATCAGTCCTTCCAATGAATATTCAGGGTTGATTTCCTTTAGGATTGACTGGTTTGATTTCCTTGCTGCTCAAGTGTCTCTCAAGAGTCTTCTGCCACACCACAATTCACAATTCACAATTCACAACTCTGCCACACCTGTACATGATCACTGGAAAAACCATAGCTTTGACTATATGGGCCTTTGTTGGCAAAGTAATATCTCTGCTTTTCAATACACTGTCTAGGTTTTTCAGTTTTCCTTTTAAGGAGCAAGTGTCTTTTAATTTCATGGCTGCAGTCACCATCTACAGTGATCTTGGAGCCCAAAAAAATAAATATGTCACTGCTTCTACTTTTCTCTATTTGCCACGAAGTGATGGGACCAGATACCATGATCTTAATTTTCTTTAATATTGAGTTTCAAGTCAGCTTTTTCACTCTCCTTTTTCACCTTCATCAAGAGACTCTTTAGCTCCTCTTCACTTTCTGCTATTAGAGTGGTGTCATCTGCATATCTGAGATTGTTGATATTTCTCCCGGCAATCTTGATTCCAGCTTGTGTTGCATCCAACTGGGCATTTCACATGATATATTTTGCATAGAACTTAAGTAAGCAGGGTGACAATATACATCTTTGACGTACTCCTTTCCCAACCTCGAGCTGGGCTGCCATGTAAATATAAACACAGTCTTGTTAGATATTATCAGATTCTTCAAAGGGTTTCCATAAGTTTACAATTCACCAATCATTTTCATTTCATAAGAAAAACAAAATTCCCCAAGTGTAAACAAATCTGCATTCATGGAAAAAGAAAAGTTTTAAAGAAGTAATTTAGTTCACTGAACTGGTAAGGTTAGGGTCCAGGGTCTGCTTCATCCTTGGGCACCATGGGGTGAGAAGACCTTACCAGAGCATAATATAAACACGTGCCTCTATCACTCTTGTCTACTAAACTGAGCACATACATTCTGAACCTGGTATTCCACTATATTACAAAGTAAATGTACTGGGAAGAAATCAGTTGGAACCAGGCCTCGTTTCTGTTCTCAATTCTGTCACGTTCTTGCTCTGTGAGTTTGGGGAAGTCATTTGATGTCACTAAGACTCCTCTCCTCATCTGTAAGATGGAGATTAAAATAATATGTTCCCCGACTCCCTATAGATTGGTTTAAGGAGCAAATGTGTATGCCATTTGTACACAGAAATGACTGGATGCTATCTATATATCTATGGGTCTATCAGTTGTTTCCGACTGTCCAATTTGTCCACAGTCTTTGAAACATCTTGCTTCTAAGAAAGGAAGGGAAAGGAACATTTAAATGAAATGTTGAAAATCTGCATTTTGGGGTTCATTTTTATCCTCACTACAGTTAACACACCATTCGACAGTGTTCTTCCATCTCTCTGGATCTTATCTTCAATCTTGATACTATTGAAGGGCTGAACTCCTTCACCTGTGAGATCCTGCCGTGTCCCCAAGTGTCCTGCTTCTTCACGGAGCCTCTGTGAGGCCCGCAGTGAGAGGCCAGCAGGTCCGAGAGGAACGCACGCCCCCTCTTAAAGATCTTCGCCAAGAAATAGGTGATTTGGAAATGCCTTCAACAAAGGCAACTTCAACAAAAATGCAACTTCAACAAAGAGGAACTTACAGTTCCTCAAAGTCTAAGGTCATTTTTCTATCCACGAGGGAAGGCACTAGCCACCTCTGATCCAGAGGAAAGCACTTACGTTTTTTCCCAAAGACCTAGGATAATTATTTTGAGCTTAGTTGGCTCACAAAAGAAGATTTAAAAAAAAAACAAAACAAAAAGCAGAGTGAAAAGAGGCTCTTTTGTGCATCTCCTGCCATCGTCACTCAGGGCTCTACTCAGGGGACCAAGAAATAAAAGCATTTCTTCACCCGGTGGGAAGAGAAGAGAGAAAAGCCACGGAGCGGAGGGGTGGTATTCCCGAGGCCTGACTGATTTCTTAATACACTTGCATCAAAGATCCTGATGCGCTGATTCCACCTCCGTCGGACCAGGATTCCAGAAGGAGCCTGGGCCCGCTGGCTTAGGCCGCTTCATGCGTGGATGGTGCTCATGGCCCCGTGGGTCAGGTCTGGTTCATAACCCCAACCCAGACAGGCCCGAGTGGACCCGCCGGGCGTCCCTGATGGATCCCGTCTCCTTCTCCCAGCGGCTCTTAGAAAAATCCCTCTGTTCTTCTCAACCCTCTCCCCGGCCTGGAAGCTATTGGCATCATGGACAGTCCCCTCCCCACGCCCAGGGGAGTTTCTGGAAAAGATGCGCACAGGATGCGTTCTGGCTCAGCCTGTGCAACCCTCCCCAAAGGACAGCGCCCGTGGCCCGGCCCCAGCGCGCGCACGCCGCGTCTGCAGCCTTGCCTCTTCCTCCGCCGGCTCCAGCTCCTCACTCGCTGACTGCACAGGCCACCTTGCAGGACTGAGGCCATTCCCTCAGCCAGGACACCCTGCCTGTGGCCACTGTCAGCGCTCCGCTTACGGCTGCCTGCCCTGGGAAGCTCTCCCACTGTCTCCCTCCTCCCTGGAGGACATGCTGCTCCATCCTTGGATGGCACCCAGAGGGACCCGTCAGAGACCCCTTCATCCCAGGGCTCCGGCACCGTCAGGCTTCAGGAGCTGCAGAAACGCCACCGCCCTGCCCTCACAGAACAGCGAGTCTGGATGGGGGCTGCCTCCTTAGCTGGCCAGTGGCTCAAGGATGCCCAACGCCCCAGGCACCTCTTGGCCTTTTCTCCCTGCTGGTCCCTTCATGGCAAGAATGGCTGCTTAGAGCCAGGCATCATTTCCTGTTGAAGGGATGAAGATGAGAGCAGAAAAACGACAGTGGCTGGCACCTGCTCTTTTCAGGAAAAAATGAAACCTTCTCCAGCAGCCATTGGCTTCCCCAGCAGCTCAATGGTAAAGAACCCACCTGCCAGTGCAGGAGACTGGGGTCCCATCCCTGGGTCGGGTAGATCCCCAGGAGGAGGGGGTGGTGACCGGGAAGATCCCCTGGAGGAGAGGGTGGCACCTGCTCCAGTGTTCTTGCCCAGAGAATACCCTGGACAGAGCAGCCTGGTGGGGCCACATACAGTCCATGGGGTCCCCAAGAGTCGGACATGACTGAACGGCTGACGAAGAATAAATAAATACATCACTGACACTTGTGAAAATGCCTCTCTCAGGCCTGAGATAGTTCTCAACATACTCACCAAGGTCTTAACTGTTGGAGATTCTCTTGCAAATCCAGAATGTTCCACTGAGAAATGCTAAGAATTTCACTAATGTACAAATCAAAGAACGCACTGTCACAGCATGTAACCCATTTAAAATTGGATCTTTGGGGAAAAGTTTTTTTTTCAATTACTTATTTGGTAACCATGGCAATGCTGAAACATAAATGTATACAGTAAGCGTGGTAAAAGGATTATTGTGGTATGTGCACGCACGAGTTCAACTCAAACAAAGATCAAAATGGAAAATTTAACACAACCGCATTATCTATGAAAATTCTATGCATGTTGAGTACAGATGGTAATAAATATCTTTATTTAAAGTATCTTCAGGTCTCCTCAAAAATTTTCCTGTGCCACCAATTGGCTTTTATATCTTGAGACACATTTATGTTAAATACATGCTAAAAACAGCCAATAAAATATTTCACCTGAAAATAATTACAAAAGGAAACAATACAATCATCAGAGTTCATAGATGGCAAAAACTGGGAAACATACTGCAAGTAGGAAGAAAAATAAGAAAGAAAAAGAAAATCAGAACTATGACTGGAGACTTTTCTATTTGCTCACAGAAACAGGGACGTAAGATCCATCCTTCTCATCATCCCCAAGTTCGAAGCAACCGTCCCTGTTAATGAAGAGTTTGAACTTAAACGTCAGCTGCACAAGCAAGCACTCTATGACCTGGATTTCAGCTCACCCCAGTTGCTTACGATCTTGTCCTTTCATTTGTTTGGTCCCAGAAGACGTGTGTGGAACAGACACGCCATGGCAGAGGCTATACATGCACAGTGGGCTCCGTGTCTGGTGGAGCTGACCGTCTCAGCGCTGGTGAGACAGATGATGAGATGGGAACATAGGAGTCGATGTGTAACCATGAGTGATAATTCACGCGATGAGGGAAAACGACCCCAAGCAAGCAGAGGTCCCCTTGATGCTATGCATTTGGGGTCGGGATGGAAAGCAGTAGAAGATGTCTTTGAAGTGCTATTTCTCATAGGATCTCAAAACAGAGCAGGCCTTCACCAGAAGAGGAGGAGAGAAGGCGGGGGAGGGCGGCCTGTGAGCTGCTCAGGACAGAAGGAGCCTTCTAGACACAGGGGAGCAGTGGGCTGGCCAGGGAGAAGCGTGCTAGGAGTGAGGACAGGGAAAGATTCCCTGCCTGTGGGGGCCTCAATATCAGCTTACCCCAGAGCAACAGGCGGGCAGCTAAGAGTCTTCAGGACGATGACAGACTCATGGTCTTCCTTTTCTCTGAGGTTCGGCTGTTTCCCTCCCTCTTAGCCATGGACCCAGCCCACAGTGATGTCTGCAAGTTTTCAGAAAGCAGTGGAGTCTGCCTGACTTGCAACAAATCCTAGAAAATGAATGTTTTTGAAAATTAATCTAATGATCAGAAGTGGGCTCCCCAGGAGTTCTTCATGGTAAAGAACCCGCCTGCCAATGCAGGAGACATAAGAGACGTGGGTTCGATCCCTGGGTCAGGAAGATCCCCTGGAGGAGGGCATGGCAACCCACTGCAGTATCTTGTCTGGAGAATCCCCATGGACAGAGGAGCCTGGCAGACTACAGCCCATGGGGTCGCAAAGAGTCGGACACGACTGAGCAACTTGGCATGCACTCCCATGCTTAGAGACAGAGACGGTTAGGATCGTCTGAGAGGCAAACCCATCAGGTGAGATGGAGACAGGGGCAGGACAGACCGTGCCCGTGGGGGGCGGTCCAGAAAGGCGGGCCCAGAGCAGGAAGGAGGACCAACAGGGAAGCAGAGGGCAAGGCTAGGACCACCCACCGTTCCAGCATCCCCTTCTGCCCCAGGAAGAGAACTACACAGCCCAACACGGGCAATGTGCTCCGCAGACTGTATCTGCCTGTGGACGTGGCCCCCATGGTGAGTTCCCCCGAGTGGCTGCCGCAGGAGCTGAGGTCCGCCCGCCCAGGCAGAGGCCCAGGAGAGACCAGGCGGGAGCATCTGCTCTGCGCTCTCCTTTCCTTGCGGCTCGAGTGTCTGTGCGGCCTTGGAGGCCACGAGCTGCCAGCCTCAGGCCGGGGCCCCGTCCCAGCCTCAAGCAGCTTCCTGGCCAGGTCCCGTGTGACTGCAGCAGAGGGTCTCTGTCTGACTAATAAAGGCTGAAGGGCATCAGTCATGTGCCCTCCTGGCTCCCACACCACGCCCGTGGCAGGAAACTTGAGCATCCAGCCACGTCCACCTCCGGGCACAACTGTGCTCCGGGCAGAAAGCGCAGGGCAGGGCTCGGGGTGGTGAGCCGGGCTCGGGAACAAGGCCCAAGTGTGTGGCTCCCAGCCGGGCAGCATGTCCTGTCCACCCACCACCGGCCATGCAATTTGCTGGGCTCAGTGCAAAATGAAAATTCGAGAACTTGTTCAAAATTATTAAGCATCTTCAGAAGGTGACAGGCCTGTAATAACCAAGCCGGAGCCTCACCGACGCAGGACCCCTGGGGCTGCCGGCACAGGCGTCTGGCCTCCATCCTCTGTCCCCATGGGGTCCATGCCTGGTGGGGGGGGGCCCTGTGTCTGCCCCACCCCCAGCAGGCTGCACACGGGGCGGGTGACTGTTTCCTGGGGTCTCAGCTGCAAAGATGAGCTCACCGTCAACACCCACCACTCATTCCAGGAGCAGGGCCCTTGGGTCAGGATGACTTGCAGGGCTTTTAAATGGGCGCGAAGCCACGGGGACAGCAGCCACACAGAGAACCTCAGCTGACTTCTCGCCTGAGTGTTGACCGAGTTGTGAGCAAGCTGCTTGATGCTGCCGAGTTCACCAAGAGCAGTGCTCCCGATCACAGAAGCGGGAACCCTGACGGGGCCGTGGGGTGGTGGGCAGAAGCACCGCCCTGAAGATGCCCACGCCTCCCGCAGCCCCCAGAACTGTGACGGCAGTGCCCGGCATGGCAAGGGGGATGCTGCCGCGAGACTGAAGCGTGGACCTCGAGACGGCAGGATAAGGGAGTGTCCAGCGGGCCCAGCTCCGCTTAATCTGTGTTTCCCGGGAGAAACACAGCCCTGCCCACACCTTGACTTCAGCTCATTGAGACCATCTTGAATTTCTGACCTCCTGAACCAGAAGATGAGGCATTTGTGTTGTTTTAAGCCACTAAATTGGAGGCCATCTTTACAGTAACCATATGAAACTAATACACTTAGGTTGGCAGTAAGCGAACATGTTGAAATGATTTTTCTCTCCCCAAATCCATTCTTACTCCTTGGAAGGAAAGCTATGGCCAACCTAGCCAACCTAGATAGCATATTAAAAAGCAGAGACATTGCTTTGCCAACAAAGGTCCATCTAGTCAAAGCTGTGGTTTTTCCAGTGGTCACGTATGGATGTGAGAGTTGGACTATAAAAAAAGCTGAGTGGTGACAAATTGATGCTTTTGAACTGTGGTGTTGGAGAAGACTCTTGAGAGTCCCTTGGACTGCAAGGAGATCCAACCAGTCCATCCTAAAGGAAATCAGTCCTGGGTGTTCATTGAAAGGGCTGATGTTGAAGCTGAAGCTCCAGTACTTTGGCCACCTCATGCAAGAGTTGACTCATTTGAAAAGACCCTGATGCTGGGAAAGATTGAAGGTGGGAGGAGAAGGGGATGACAGAGGTTGAGATGATTGGATGGCATCACTGATTCAACAGACATGAGTTTGGGTGAACTCTAGGAGTTGGTGATGGACAGGGAGGCCTGGCGTGCTGCAGTCCATGGGGTCACAAAGAGTCGGACACGACTGAGCGACTGAAGTGAACTGAACTGAAATCCATTCTATGAATGTGTCTCTGTAGTAGGGGTGGGACATTAGCAAAGGAAAGATGCAGAGAGGATGAGGATTCAGTCCACTCTGGAACACTCTCAAATCGGTATAAAGGGGCAAGAAAGCCCTTAGTGACTTTTAGTATCTCATCCCATTTGGGTTCTGCACTTCCCAGGTGGTGCTAATGGTAAAAAAAAAAAAAACAAAAAAACCCACGTGCCAGTGCAGGAGACATGAGAGACAGGAGTCCCATCCCTGGGTCAGAAAGATGCCCTGGAGGAGGGCACAGAAACCCACTCTAGTATTCTTGCCTGGAGGGTCCCATGGACACAGGAGTCTGACAGGCTACAGTCCATGGGGTTGCAAAGAGCCAGACACAACTGAAGTGACTTAGCACATACGCACTCATTTGTGTTCTAAGACAGCAGAAGTTACATTTAAAGTTGGATGTCCACAACTCAGGGGCCCACCTGAGGGATGCGGTCCTCAGAATGGGCGGCTTGAAGAGGAGACCTGAAGACATTCATGTTCGTTTCTTCTGGTGAAATGAAGACATCACACAGGACTTCCTGGTGGCTCAGATGGTGAAGAATCTGCGTTCAGTGACGAAGACCCAGATTCATTCCCTGGGTTGGGAAGATCTCCTGGAGAAGGGAATGGTAACCCACTCCAGTATTCTTGCCTGGAAAATTCCATGGACAGAGGAATCTGGCAGGCTACAGTCCATGGGGTCAAAAAGAGTCAGACACAACTTAGCGACTGAAGCAAGACATGACACAGCTGTCTCTAACTGCACAATTCAGGGACACTGGTCACAGTCACGATGTTTCACAACCATCACCTTTATCTTCCAACTTCTTCATTGTGCTAAACAGGAACTCTGTACCCACTAGACACTGAGGCCCATCCCCACCTCCTCCCAGGCCTGGCAACCACTCTTCAATGTATTTTTCTGCCTCCGTGAATTTGATTCCTCTCGGGACCTCATAGAAGAGAACCCATACAGTGTTTCTGTTTTGAGAGGTTATGTTGGTTGCGAGGTTTTGAAAGGTTCTCTGTTACGACTGGTTTATATCACTCATCGTGGTCCTCCAGTTTCATCCACGCTGTAGCATGTGTTGGAAGTTTGTTCCTTTTTATAGCTGAATGATATTCCATTGCACAGGCAGGCCACACTCTGTCTTTCCATTCATCACCAGACCAACGTGTGAGTGATTTCTGCCTCTTTTCTGTGGTGAGTCACACTGCTCTGAATATCAGCGTACAAGTATCAGACATGTGTGTTCGATTCAAAGATAAAATTAGGATTTGCCGGAGATGAGAAGGAAGTTGTAACAAGAGGTCTTCTCAAAAATCTCTCTCCACGGGTGAGGCTGCTGCCTACTACCGTTGCGCTGGAAGGGTCTGTGTCGCTGGGACACCAGGAGTGATGTATCTGCCGCACCCAGGGCATTCAGAGGAGGGATGTCAGAATGGAAGGCTGAGACTAAACTGTCGTTGTGGGGGTCAATATTATATAAGGGATTTTCCAGCACGTTGAGAAAGGAGTGAATCTAACAGCTCTTCTGTTGTGGAGAGTGTCTGAAAACCTCCAGCTATCATGGAGAGTGACTGGGAAACTTAGATGTTCACGTGTAGTCAGACCTTTGCCTGTTCTGATAGAGCAGCGGCGTTTACCTTTAGGCCAGCACAGCCGCATCTGCCCCTTCCTGGGGCTGACCCCAGGGCCTCTGCCCCTTCCTGGGGCTGACCCCAGGGCCTCTGACACTGGGCTGGACCTCCCTCCCCGGCTTCTCCAGCGAGCCCGGCTGACTCCAGAGCTTTGCCTGAGCAACACACAGGGATGCTGGCCAGGCCCAGATCCAACATGCACCCTCAGAGCACAGCTTTGCTCATCTTGTTTGTTAACCTGAGAGCTTTTTTTTTTTTTAACTTAAAAATAACTGACTCTAGTAGGTTTCAGACCTTGCACAATGGGCTTGCTGGAGAGCGGTCTGCAGGGTTTCTGGCGATGGCGAGTCCCTGCCGGGCTTGGCCATCCCGAAGTGATCCGTGAGAAACGGGGCGCCTCCCTGCCTCCAGCCTGAGCCCCCTTCCCCTGGGGGCTGCCACCCGCCACCTCCAAGTCTGAGCCCCTCTCTCTCTGGGTCCAGCACCGGCCTCTCCTCCCACCTCCCAGGCAGGGGGGCCCAGGGGTGGGAGGTTTGGGGGAGTGCGGAGCAGGTGCAGGGATGGGGCGCTTGAGGAGGTGCGGCTGGCGGATCTGCGGGGGCGCGGAGGGAGGGGGCCGGGGAGGAGAGGCAGGTCTGCCGCGGGGGGAGCGCAGCAGGGCGGGCGGGGGCGCGCGGGGGCGCGGCAGGGGGGTTCGGCAGAGGACCCACGGCAGCCGGGCTGCGGCACCCTGGCAGCCGGCCCTCGCGCTCCCCTCGCGGGCGCCCTGCGCCCCCATCCCCGCGTCCCCCGCCCGCGGCTGCTGTCGTCAGAGCTGCCTGCGTCAATGCCGCTTGGTGACACACACAGCCTGGTTTTTTTTTTCCTCCTTTTTCTCAATGAGAGGAGCCTAATGGGATTTTTATTATCAGACTCATAAATCAAGCGGCTGGAGCCATCAGACCTGGCACGCGTCCAGCTCCCCCTCCCTCCCTGCCTCCCTCCGTCGCCCCCGCGCGAAGCGGGGCTGAGCCGCCTGGCCTCCTTTAGAGGAAAGACTTGAAATAGTTCCCCTCTGCGCAGTGAGGAGCGCAGTTCTGCGCCGGGGCGGGACGTCGGCGGAGCAGACCCCGGCCGCTGTGCACCCCGCGCGCGCGCACCCAGAAACACGGCTGACGCGCGATCTGCCCGCGAGCAGGCTGCACAGGCCGCGCCCCCCCACCCACCCCGGGCTAGCGTCCCACGGGTGGGCGCTGTTGGTGCGGAGCAGGCAGCTGCTTCTGTGCGGGGGTGTTATTGACACGGAACAGAACACCAGCCTTGAATGCAGATCGGGCAGCAAAGACGTCAGCAGCCGCGGCAGGCAGGAGCCCGGCATGCTTTTGCATGCTAATGTCCGACGCTCGCAGATGGCCAGCAAGACAAACAGGCCGCCTGTGTCTCCGTGTCTCCACGAGGCCTCAAACAAGGCCGCTGGGGCCGGGGAGGGGGAGGAGCCCCTGCAAGAGCTGGGAGGTGCCCGGCCAGGTTAATCCTCAAGGGGTAGTCCCAGGAAGTGTTAGTCATTCACATGTGTCCAACTCTTTAAGACCCCGTGGACGGCAGCCCACCAGGCTCCTCTGTCCATGGCATTCTCCAGGCAAGAACACTGGAGTGGGTAGCCATGCCCTCCTCCAGGGGATCTTCCAGACCCAGGGATCAAACCTAGATCTCCTGCATTGCAGGTAGTTTCTTTACCTCTGAACCACCAGGGGAGCCCCACGAGCCCCTCCTCATTTCCATCGCTGGTTCCAGCACAGGCCGCAGCCCGGTGGCGTCATAGGGAGGCCCAGCGAGGCACAGGGACCAAGCCAGTGTGGCAGGGACCCTGCTCGGAGGGGGCGGCCCCGCTTACAGGCCTGGCCCGAATGCTCCGGCTCTGGAACCTACCCTTAGAAGCGCTCCGTGTGTTCAGGCCTCTTACCCACACGGAACCCACGAGTTCTGCAAGCGGGTCATCTGGGCCCTAAGAAACCAGGTCTCCCAGAGCTTCCCTGAGAGAACCGCTCTGTCTCCCGGATCTTCTCTGGGCCACATCTATCTGCTCAGAACCAAGAGCAGAACCCTCAGAAACTGCTCAGAACTTTCAGCTAAAAGAGAGCATCCAGAGCACATGGCCTTGGAATAAAGTAACTGTAAAGACTGTGGCCTGATTTGTTCCAAACTCATAATAATTCTGGGCTTCCCTGGAGGCTCAGGTGGTAAAGAATTGGCTTGCAATCCAGGAGACGAGAGTTCAGTTCCTGGGCTGGGAAGATCCCCTGGATGAGGGCATGGCAACCCACTCCAGTATTCTTGCCTGGAGAATCTCCATGGACAGAGGAGCCTGGTGGGCTGCCGTCCACGGGGTCACACAGAGTTGGACACGACCAAGCAACTAAGTGCACATAGTAATTTTAACTCTTTTTTCCCCCAACCTGTGGCCTCCCTTCTTCCAGTTCTTTCAATGGCCATAAATAACAACCAGGAGCAGAGTGGTTGTCTCTGCTCTTTCCAGCTCCAGATTCTCCTGCTCTTAAAACTGCAGAGGTCCCAGGCTGGAGACCCAGCCTGCACACGGCCACAACGCAGGCGCTTGTCTGCTTGCCTCCGGTCACTGCTGTATCCAGGCGTCCAGGGCGGCTTCAGCCAGGCCTTCTCCTTCAGAGAGCAGGACAGGCTCTCTGCATGTGTGTGAACTTCCTTCAGGAGTTAATAAGTCAACCAAAGCCAGCTAAGGGAGGTGGGTTTTTAGAGTGATCACACCCACAGCCAGATTCCCCACATTCTTTCTCTCCAGCAAGAGAGAGAGAAAGATAAGGAAGCAGGAAGGAGAGCCGTGGAGAGGACTCCTGAGCAGCTGAAGGAGGGACACGTGGAAATGAAAAATGAACACTTGCAACTTCATTTGGCTGTTTGCCCACAGACGTCCAGGACGACATCTTTTATCATGACTGTGGTACCCATCTATTTGGGATGAACACCAACAGCAAAATAAATTGGCATGAGGACATTATAGTCTTCGGGACACTGTTTCAAATAGAAGCTCTGTCGTTTCAGTGTCTAAGCGCAGGTTCTGCTATGAATGATCGTTATGCCCTGCAAAAGTCGGTTGGTGCAAGAAATATAAAACCTATCTTAATGGGCTTCCCTGATAACTCAGTTGGTAAAGAATCCTCTGCAATGCAGGAGACCCCCGGTTCGATTCCTCGGTTTGGAAGATCCCCTGGAGAAGGGCAAGGCTACCCACTCCAGTATTCTGGCCTGGAGAATTTCATGGACTGTATAATCCATGGGGTCGCAAAGAGTCGGACAGGACTGAGCGACTTTCACATCTTAACATCTGGACTGAGGGACTTCAGTGGAAGATCCTAATAGGCAGCTTGCATACTGCGCAAAATGAGTTAAATGTGGTTCTGTTGCAAAACGAATTCGATACAGTTTCAGCAGCAGATGTAACAAATGCCACCAGAAAGTTATTCGCTTACTTTGTGCATCAAAGGTGAGAAATGACACATTCTGCAAATATGTAAAGATACAGATGTCAGTAGATGTCAGTGCGGGGGGCGGGGGGGGGATAGGATCTGTTTAAAGGGGAGTAAACAAGTCTGGAAGGGCAGGCAGAGGAGTGGGTCCTGCGCTGACATTCACCAAGGACGCGGTGATGGGGTGGGCACCCGCTAGACGCTGGCTCCGCCCCTGTGACTCCGGAGAGGACGGGCACTTTGGATGTCCGCCAGGGAGACGCGGACACACGCTGCGCTGAGCAGCCGGAGATGCGTCCACCCGATAGAGAGACCCACCACGTCGGTGCCGCTTGCACGGCCGCCTCACGCTGTAGCTAGGACTGAGAAACTGGGGTGCGCCGGCGGGCGCCTCGGAGCTGTCCGCGCCGTGGCATCGGGGGCGCGCAGTAAACCGCATCCTTTGCAGCACCATCCCCGGGGGAGGGAAGGCCGAAACAAGGACTGTGCTCTCCGCATTCTACGGCGAAAAGGTGACCGCGCCACCGCCTGGCCTGTCCCTCCTGGAGGACCTCACAGCGCGTGCGGGGGAGCCTGAGCGCGCGCACGAGTCCGCAAGCACGTCCTTTGCGCGCGCGCGCTCACAGAAGCATACAGTGGCCCTGCGTGAGGATAGTCAGCAAAACACGTGCCGCCTGCAACGCACGCGCCTTAAACGCATACGAACCCTACAGATATTTCAATACACCCTCCACATCCGCGTTTTTATCATACTCCTCCGTGTGCGCACGAAGATGTAACTGTGTGTTAGGCAGTCAGCTGAGCTCCGCTGACGTCGCCGCCCCGCGCTTTGTTCCGCGGCCATCAATCAACCTGACTGCGGGGTCCCGCCCACTGCGGTTAAGGCGCATGCGCCGCTGGCTAAGCCCACCTCCCCGAGTCAGTCCTTCAGTCGCTCAGTCGTGTCTGACTCTGCGACCCCATGGGCTGCCGCACGCCAGGCCTCCCTGTCCATCACCAACTCCCAGAGCCTACTCAAGCTCATGTCCATTGAGTCGGTGATGCCATCCAGCCATCTCATCCTCTGCCGTCCCCTTCTCCTCCTGCCTTCAGTCTTTCCCAGCATCAGGGTCTTTTCCAGTGAGTCGGCTCTTCACATCAGGTGGCCAAAGGACTGCAGCTTCAGCTTCAGCATCAGTCCTTCCAATAAATATTCAGGACTGATTTCCTTTAGGATGAACCGGTTTGATCTCCTTGCAGTCCAAGGGATTCTCGAGAATTTTCTCCAACACCACAGTTCAAAGGCATCAGTTGTTCCAATGCTCAGCTTTCTTTATAGTCCAACTCTCACATCCATATAATACCACTGGAAAAACCATAACCTTGACTAGACGGACCTTTGTTGGCAAAGTTAATGTCTCTGCTTTTTAATAAGCTTAGTCACCTTACTGACTTAGTTTGCCGTGTACTCTTGCCATTTTGATTTTATTAATTAAAAGGAGGAGAAAAAAGCAAAAGAAATATTAAAGGACTGTAGGATTGTGTTTTGAAAAGGCTTTTTCCCGTGTGAAAGGCTGGCATGGTGAGATTAGAGGCACATTTCATTGCTAAAAATGTTCTTGCTAAATGGGGAGTGACACTGAATTCGATGAAGTTGTGTCAGTCTCTCCTCCCTAGAAGAAATGAACCTCTGGCTGTGGCTGTTTCTCTTCTCTTTGTGTATCCATGTTTAAAACTATGCGGGAAATGTTTTTCATGCGCTGCCAGTCCTTATATGTTGCTGCTGCTGCTACTGCTAAGTCGCTTCAGTCATGTCTGACTCTGTGCGACCCCACAGACGGCAGCCCACCAGGCTCCCGGGCCCCTGGGACTCTCCAGGCAGGAGCACTGAAGTGGCTGCCGTTTCCTCCTCCACCTTATATGTTATGCTTCTCAGTTATTTTTACCAGCTTCACCACATAGGTTTGTGTGATTACGTTAGCTTTCTAATGCATTTATCTCATTGTGTAAAGGAAATGTGAGAGATGAATTAAGCGTATCTTTAACTGAATTAAGCTTATGGCTTAAGCACAAATGGTCACAGATGAAGCATAGTTAATATTTGCAAAGTTCCTATAGGTTGTAGGGTAACAGCAGTGGGGGCGCTGTTAGGCAAACTGCTAGGCGTCTCAGTGCAGGAACACAGGGGGTCTGGAAAAATCATGGCTCCTGCTCAGAGAACCCGTCTCTGGGCCTGGGTACAACAGGATTAACGCTCTCAAGTTGAGGTAGCAGATGTTTCCTGGATCCTCAAGGTTTCCAGAGGTGGAAACCGGAAGGGGGGGAAGCCACTCTGCAGAGAGATGGTCCAAGTCCTCGGGGTCTATCTTGAGAAAGGTGGCCGTGAATGAGCGCTGATCAGTTGCCCGGGGCTGCCCTGAGAAAGGGCCACAACTAGGAAGAATCAAGCGCAGCATCTCACAGTGCTGGAGGCTGGACGTGTGGGATGGAGGTGTCCTCTCCAAGCCTGCTAGACCCTGGCTGGCCTCTGTCAGCTTCTGGAGGTGCTGTTGATGCTTGGGGTGCCCTGAACACACCATGTGACTCTCAGCCCTGCCTCAGGGGTGCCATGGCCTGCTTCTGCCTGTCCTCTGCTGGTCTTCTAAGGACCCCAGTCTTCCTGGTCGGGACTCGCCCAGATGACTTCAACTTAAGCATTCCAAGACCTTATTTCCCCATGAGGTCACAGTCACAAGTACACGCTGAGAACTTCAGCTTAACTCTTCAGATGACACGATTCAACCCACAGCTGGCATATTGGGGGTTGCACCATTTGGATGGCCTCTAACTCACCCCATAAGGAACTTGTCCTGAGTTTCTCCAGACAGGCAACTAAGAGCAACAGAGGGAGTCAAGTCTGGAGCTTTCACCCTGTCTGTCATTACAGGTTTTAAAGCCTGATGGTGTTAACAGCCTGGACAAGACCCAGGTCAGCAGCAGAGGCTACAGGGATACCCTGATTGGAGGGGTGGGGGGTACTGATGACGTGATGTGGGGGCAGACCTGCTGGCAGGGAGGCTGCCTCCTCAGGCACCTGGGAGAACGAGGGGACATCAGAGCCCACCCCAGGGCAAGGTAGGAACAGAGGGGGCTCCGGATGCAGGCTTAGTGCCCACGGCTGTCCCTGGCCCTGCCCTCTCTTCCTGCCCTTCTCCAGTTGGTGAGGTCTGGGGAGGCAGGGATGACCCTCCAAATGCTGAGCACAAGTGGACCAGATGATCGGCTGGAGCTTCTATTTCATCCCGATGTGTGCCTCGTTGTGTAGAAACTCACAGGTGACTATGATGCATGTAAGTCTATGAAAATAGCTCAAATGTGAGGGTCAGCCAAGTCAGTGATTTCCATCTCTCTTCCACTGAATCCTAGAGTTGGCAAGAGGTACCCCAAGGAACACTCCAGGCATGAAGGGGAGGGGGCCTAGATCTCCCAGCTCAGGGTTCAAAACAGCCACTTCACTGTCATGAGTTCTCTGGCACTCACAGTATACATGCAATTTGTGAAGCTCAAAGAGTTGAATAGGTTAACTAACTAGTTAATGCCTTTTTTGGTAGGACAAATGTGTAGGGCACCTGTGTTTCAAGCATTATTCTAGGTGCATAAGATACACCCATGAGCAAAATAAGTTATATCCCCTGCACTTGTGGAATTATCATCCTATTGGATAAGGGATAATTAAGGATAAGACATAATAAATGCAGATGTTATGATAGAAGGTAATCTATGCCATGGACCATGTATTTTGGATCATGAATTGGCAGGTCACAGTCCTTGGGGTCACAAAGAGTTGGACACGACTGAGTGACAAAGCATGCAGTCTATGCCTTGGGGGGGGGGGACACAGCAGTACATGGGAATAGTAGGGTAGTTAAGAGTAGAATTTGCCAAGAGGATAGCATTGGATCAGAGCTGGGCTGGTGAAGCAGTTAGTAACGTGGGATCCGTGCAACAGTTCTGATTAGAAGGAAGAACTGAAGAGAAAGACATGGAGCAATTCGGAAACCCTGCAAGGACTTCAGGTTTTACCAAGTAAGGAGGGCCAGGCATTGCTCTGTTGTTCAGATGAATGACAGGGTCCTACAAGCATCACCAAAGAACCTCTCGGTTCAGGGATGAAACTGGACACAGGGAGAGGAGACACTGCAGAAATCCAAGCGTGAAGTAATGCCATTCAGAGCGAAGCAGTCGTGGTGAGATAGTAAGATGCTCTCATGTTCTGAATATATTTTGAAGATGGAGCTGACAGGATTTCCTGTGGGATGTCAGAGAGGCATCAGGGGTGACTCTAAAGAAATAAAACCTCAGCATGAACAGTTACAGGTGAAGGTGAATGTAAGACTAGCACCCCAGATTGGAAAAAGAACCAAGTACTCCCTTCAGCTGGACAGAATGTTGGAGGGAAATGAGGCTGAGGATGTGGGTTTCCCACCAAAGCGTGATAGGGTGGAAGTGCATATGAACACGTGGAGAAAGAGAGACACGGAGATAGGAGAGCAGAGAACTCTATGAGGACCACAGAGAGCCTGCCAGCCTTCATCAGGGCTTTGGCTTCTGCCTTCATCTCTTCAGAGAAGAGCCAGCTCAAGGAGTGCATGGGTCAGGGGAGTGATCTGATTTCCATTTTTAAAAAATTCTCTCTGCATAAAGAAGACTTTTGGACATTGTGGGAGAAAGAGAGAGAGGGTCGGAAGATTTGAAAGAAGAGCCTTGGAATGTACACCAGCGTTTACCGTATGTAGAATGGATAGCTGGTGGGCATTTGATATATGACACAGGCAACCCAAAGCCTGTGCCCTGAGACAACTGGAGGGGTGGGGTGGGGAGGAGGCGGGAGGGGGTTCATGTGCATGCCTACGGCTGATTGATGCTGATGCATGGCCAAGGCCTTCGCAACACTGGAAAGAAATTTTCCTCCAATTAAATAAATAAAGGTCTCTGGCCACAGTACTGACAAGAGCCCTTAGTGGGGTGAGGTTGTGGCAACCACCCCCCAGGTAAAGCTGGCTGGAACCACAGACAAGAGCCACTGACTTTGGGAGAGATGGATTCCTAATCTCTTAACTACTTACCCATTGTGTGCTGTCATTGTGGCTGTGCCAAGCCACACAGCATTAAAACTGCACTCCGCAGTGTTGCTGGCTTTATCCTTCCTCACGGCATACATTTCAGGGCTGGTCACGTCTGCTGGATAGAAAACAAAAAGGTGAATTCATTCACATCCCATCGTGTTCAAAATCTCAGTGGACTGAAAATTCGCCACGTTGGTATTGCGAGAGCAGTCATCCAGTTGTAAGAAAAAATCACTTTGTCTCGACTTATTTTTTCTGCAGTTGGATTTCTGCATCACTGCCAGCTCCTGGATGGACGGGACATGTGTCACCTTGTTTGGCACAAACACACCCACTATCTGCAGGCAAACGTCTGTGATATTAGGTCTTCCCTAGTGGCTCAGATGGTAAAGGACCAGCTTGCAACGTGGGAGACGAGAGTTTGACCTCTGGGTTAGGAAGATCCCCTGGAGAAAGGAATTGGTGCCCACTCCAGTACTCTTGCCTGGAGAATCCCATGGACAGAGGAGCCTGGTGGGCTGCAGTGCCTGGGGTTCTAGAGAACTGGCCACAGCTGAGTGACTAACACTTTGACTTTCACTTCCATCTGTGACCTTGTCTTACACGGGGGTCTCAGGCACTGTATGTGGTGCTTTGGGCTCATCAGTCTGAAGTCCTTCTTTATAAGGAGTGCCCCAGTGGACCAGGCTTCCCTGGTGGCTCAGAGGGGAAAGCGTCTGCCTGCAAGGAGGGAGACCCAGGTTCGATCCCTGGGTTGGGAGATCCCTGGAGAAGGAAATGACAACCCACTCCAGTATTCTTACCTGGAAAAGCCCATGGATGGAGAAGCCTACTAGGCTATAGTCCATGGGGTCATAAATAGTCGGACACAACTGAGCGACTTCACTTTCACTGTCCCTTTCCCCAGTGTACCAAGTCCACTTGTAAAATACTGAACTTCTATGTCTCTCTCTCTCTTTTTTTTAAATTTTAATAGTCTGTCCTTCAGGGAGTTCTATTGGTGTATTAAAAACTTATTTCCTTATGTTTTTGCTTGTAAATGCCACTAGAATTTTAATAGCTTCATTGCTTTATTAGCCAGTTCAGTTCAGGTCAGTCGCTCAGTCGTGTCCGACTCTTTGCGACCCCGTGGACTGCAGCAGGCCAGGCCTCCCCGTCCATCACCAACTCCCGGAGTTTGCTCAAACTCATGTCCACTGAGTTGGTGATGCCGTCCTTATTAGCCAGTTCACCTCTGCGAATACTGTTCTCTGGTTTGAGCACATCCTCACTGACTGTGGCTGCAGATCCAGCCAACAGCAGGCCCAGGATCACACCTCCGAAGAAAACTAGTGAGACTTTCAGCCTTGATTTCCTTACAACAGCGTTCATCACACTCACCGGGTTCACTACTATAGGGCACTGGAAGGAGTAATAAACAAACGTAGACAGCACAGAATGTGTGGCTGAACTCATGCTCACTAGTGAGAAACTCAGAGCTCTCCTAGAAGGTTAGAAATAAGCCAGAGAAGTGCCCTCTCACCGCTGCGTTTCAGCATGTCCTGGAACTGGTTTTGGTCCATTTGTTTTCTTCCACTTTAGTTGACACGCATCACTGTAAAAGTTTAAGGTGTGCGGCATGATGACCCGACTTGACGTATATTGTGAATTGATTTTTCACAATATCCACTGTGTCTTATAATTACAAAAGCAGGAGAAAAACTGCTTTTTTGGTTGTGATAAGAACTCAGGATTTGCTCTCTTAATAACTCTTATATATCACGCAGTGATGTTAGCGTGAGTTATCATATTATATATTGCATCCCCATACCTGTTTATCCACTAAGCGGGGACTTTCGTTCATTTATCTGAAATTTTAGAGAGGTCTAACTACTGCAAGCGGATCAGGGCTTGCCTGGACGTGGAGGGTTGGTTGACAGCAGAGAGAACTCTAAGGTGTGATGGAAACATTCTTTAACTAGATTATGGTATATATGGTATTTATATGTATTTATATGCCCTCTTCTCGTGGGCATCTCAGGTGCCCCCTCCCTCCTCCAAGCCCTTGCTCAGAGCCGCCAGCACCGGAAACCACAGCCCCAGAGCTGAGCCTGGGACCTCAGTGGACAGGAGAACCTCTCTCCCTTCTGACTCACACTTCACAAAGTAGAGCTTTTGGTGATACTATGTTGCACAAAGTTTTCAGGGAAACATATTTTTTTTGGCTTTTCCATCATCCCCAGCCTATGGGTGGGTAACATCCTGGTGGTAGGAGAAGTGGACTGTATTTATATATACCATAATCTAGTTGGTATATATACAACTGTACTGCTGTACACATTTGCCAAAACTAATCAAACTGCACACTTAAATGGGGTGTGTTTCAGTGTGTGAAAATCATTCTTTAACAAAGTTAAAGTCGACTTAATGAACTGAGTCCAAAGAGAGAAGAAATATGAAACTCCAAATCTCAAGACACCAAACCAACCTCTAAAAACCATGGCAAGTGGCCCCCCCGGTGGCCATATGGGTCCTTCTGCCCACCAGGGTGAGCTGGGGAGGAGGATGGGAGCTCTGTAGAAACCACCCCTAACTCGTAATAGGTGAAAATTCCCGTTTAACGGAAGGGAGACACTGTTCAGTGGGTGGTGCTCTCAATGCACCAGCAAAAGCCAGGCTCCAGGCACAGAGAACCCTGCCCCCGCTCCCGTCCTTCTCCCAGTTTTCTGCCGAGCGTGGGCTCCACGGAGGTCAGAAGACAAGGGCAAGGCAGGGACCCCCCCCCCCCCAGTGCCCACCTCCTCTGGGGCCCCTTGCAGCGCCCCCCCAGCCCAGCCCCCCCCCCCCCCCATCCTGGAACGCAAGCCTGGGGAGGTGGGCAATGCTCGGGCTGGGGGAAGAGCGGGGCCAGCCCACTGCCCCAAAAGGGGAGCTGTGTGCAGCCCCTCTTTTCAGAGCCATTTTCGTTTTTCATAGCTTCGGGCATTCTTCAGTGTAGGGGCCCCAAGCCACTGCAGAGCAAACACATGAAAAATTCACCGCAGCCTATACTAAATATATATGGGTTTAGCTAAATTGCAGGAAACTAGTTGGTATACTTTTTTTGGATATTTAGTTACACATTCATTATTTCAGATTTTCCGTGTTTTCCCCACCCACCAATGGCAGCCACTTTTTGCCCCCTCTGTCATTCTTAAAAATTTCAAAATCTCTAGCAGAGTAGGCCTCTGTGTCCACCAAGCCTAACATGTTAAAGTTTTTCCCTTCACATAACTGTTTCTGACTCCCTGGTTGGACTATTTTTTCTTTAATGTTTCCGTTTCATTTAAGGAGCGAGCATCTCACTGCCCTTGCAGGCAGGCAGAGAGCTCCCCAACCTCCCAGGACAGCCCTCAGGAGGGGGTACTTGCAACCACTCTCAGGGGACGTTCACAGCGGCAGGGCCATGGAGGCAGGCTGCAGGTCTAGAGGGCATGCCGGGCACAAAACTCTGGTGCCCAATGCGTCAGCAGTGAGGGTCTTCCCACCACCGTGGATCTCAAGGATCCATCCCCAAGACAGAGATCATTTGCAGAAACGTCCCAGAGATCCCAACTGCAGACAAATTTGGGTTGCACTGAATTTTAACTGGAATGTCTCTGGTTTTAAATCTCCCCAGTAACAGACATCCGTGGCCTGTTTCTAGCACCCTCTTTTCATGGGCATCTCAGGTGCCCCCTGCCTCCTCCAAGCCCTTGTTCAGAGCCACCAGCACTGGAAACCATAGCCCCAGAACTGAGCCTGGGGCCTCAGTTGACTGGAGACCCTCTCTCCCTTCTGATTCACACTTCGCGAAGCAGAGCTCTGGCTAATACTATGTTGCACAGAGTTTTCAGTGAGACACCTTTTTTTGGTTTTTCCATCATCCCTAGCCTACAGGCGGATGACATCCTGGTGGTGGGGGAAGTGGACTGTATTTATCCTGGTGATAATGTTGTCAGGATCTCTGCTGGTCCCATACCTCCTGTGGCTGGTAAGGACTGAAGACCGGGGCCGTCTTTCTGAAGAGACTCCTTGGGCTTTCCTGCAGGGAAACCCCTGGCAGCCTTTAGACCAGTTCTGTCGACAGAGGAACTGCTCAAGCCAGCAGTGGGACAGCCTATCTGATTCTACCGTTGTCTCTGGTTCTGATTCTACCGTTGTCTCTGGTTCTACCGTTGTCTCTGGTTCTGATTCTATCATTGTCTCTGGTTCTGATTCTATCGTTGTCTCTGGTTCTACCGTTGTCTCTGGTTCTGATTCTATCGTTGTCTCTGGTTCTACCATTGTCTCTGGTTCTGATTCTATCGTTGTCTCTGGTTCTGGTTCTACTGTTGTCTCTGGTTCTACCGTTGTCTCTGGTTCTACCGTTGTCTCTGGTTCTGATTCTATCATTGTCTCTGGTTCTGATTCTATCATTGTCTCTGGTTCTACCGTTGTCTCTGGTTCTGATTCTATCGTTGTCTCTGGTTCTACCATTGTCTCTGGTTCTGATTCTATCGTTGTCTCTGGTTCTGGTTCTACTGTTGTCTCTGGTTCTACCGTTGTCTCTGGTTCTACCGTTGTCTCTGGTTCT